>NPFG01000148.1:0-84092 GCA_002288965.1 Xylaria sp. MSU_SB201401 | reverse complement strand
TAAAAGTAAGCTAACTTAACTAAATAACTAAGGTTAATTAAATTATAAAATAATATAATAATTATAAATAATTTTTTTTAATTTAAAAATAATTATAAATAATTTTTTTTATAGATTTTTATTAGCTCTTTATAAGCTTATTTATAAAAATAACTTAGGAGTTAAAGATTTAGTGTTAAATAATAAAACAAAGGAGAGGTTTTTAAAGAGTTTAATATAGTAATGTACTTAACTGTTAAGGAATGAGAGGGCTGGCTTAAAACTGTGTGGTTTATTAAAAGGGCTCCTGTCACATATATTACAACTTTCAAGGAAATCCACATACTGTTATGTTCCAATATCTAGTCTTCAGCGGTAGGTACCTACCTAGGTAGTAAGATGAAATCACTCAAGAAACAACATTGGTACATTGAATGTTGTTTGGGAAGGCACGCGGTACTTAGTACTTCCAACATTGCCATACAACACAGACACCTCATTGCCTGGCTTGAAGCGCGACACCTCTGTGCTTGTGCCTGTCTGTAAAACGCCGGCTGCCTGCATTGTCTAACGATACATCTTCTTCTTAGACTTAGCTGCACTTAGGATACAATCAAGTTCCTCGCATCACTGTTCTCATTCACATTCAAAACCACACCAATTCATGTCTTCTTCTTTCAAGTTGTCTAAACCCCGACTCACTACTACAATGTTTTCTGCCATCTGTGTCGGCTTACGTGCCGTTCTTGTGAGTTCTGCCTCAGAAATAAATCGTTTTTGCTGTCTGGGTCACTTTTTTAACCCTTCTCCTTGGGTAGATCATGATTGCCTCTTTGGTTTTCGGCCTCTCCGTCTCTCTGGCTAAGCAACAGGCTGTTGGCCCAGTGCCTACCGAGACCAGCTTCTTCATCTTCGTGGGAGCCATCGCGTTCTTTATCTCGGCTGCTGGCTTGGCAACCCTGTGGCTAGATCATTTTGACCTGCGAGCCCTCTTGGTTCTGGATGCAGCCACAATGATCTTCTACCTTGCCGCTGGAATTGTAAGTTGATATCAACATTACCTCTTTCTGCATATGCGATGAACTAGCCCAACTTGTGGTGCTCTCTACTAACAAACACTTTAAGACTATGACCTTGGGCTTGAGGGACATAGCAAGCTGCACTGCAACTGACGCAGCCTCAGAGTATCACAGGAGTACCAACACGATCATCAGTGGTGGCTGCCTCAGAATTGATGGAGAGTTGGCCTGCATGCATGCAGCCAGCGCTACCGGCACAGACCTCACCCCAGGCCGCTGTCACATTGCACATGCCGACTACGTCCTTGCCTATATCGGAACCATTGTTGGTATCGCCATGGTCACTGTTGGATGCCTTCTGAATCGTCAAGGCCGAGGTGGAACACCGACTCCCACTGGATCCTACTAAGCAACATAGACTACATTAAAGGAACCACTACATACACTCCGCAAAGCTATACCACAACTTGACAAGATGGAGGTTGTTGATGGTGATGAATTAGGAAGGGGACATTTGCCATTTGCAAAAGACGTGGGCTCTAAATTGCAATACTGAAGGAAAGCTGGCCACTGATAATTATGATGTGCGTGCGCATTGATTCGATGGGAGAAAATTGAGGTGTGAAATGAGTCGGAACAAGAACCCTGAGAGTATGGGAAACAGATCAGAATACGCAAATTAATACAATGGACAATTGTTTGCAAATCAAGCAAAACATCCATGATGCGTGCCAACTCCGAATGCTTTGGTCTAATATCATGTTCATGTATATGCATGCACTTTCATGATAACTTCAACGCTTTTTCCTCTGGTGTCAGTTGTTGAAATCTTCTTCAGTGGTGACGCAAATCCTTGTTCAGCTCAAGCATTAGACACTGAAGAATATCACACCGCCAAGGCCACATCATATCACACCACGAATTCTCTCTTGCCCTGGATGTCCCAAGTAATCGGATTTATCATAAGCAAACAAGTCAGGTCTCTACCATCCACTGAGGCAATCAGTCAGACACAGGGCTCTTCTGCCGGTTCATTGGCTGGTAGAGATGGTTTAGGTAAGTTACTGAGTGCCGCTAACACCCGCTAAGAGCTCCATAGTGGGGCTACCGTGGGGTGGATAGCGCCGCCAAGCCCCTGCAATCAATCACAGCATCAACTTCAGGTAAGCAGCTACAAGAAGCTACGAACTCTACCAGCAAACCTCACCACTTCCTACACCTCTTCTCTCCTTTCTCTTCTACTCATTCTCCTCAATGCTCCAAATTGTATATATAAAGGTGTATAAAGATGGCTTCCCATCCAAGACTCGTCAGTGCCTATGCTGAATCCAGGGTAGTCTGCATCTACGATGACGACAGCAAACCTAAGATGAATCGCCGGAGCTATGCTCGCGAAGTCCTAGATGTCTTCCTGCCTGCTGGCTATCCGCATACTGTAACGCCTGATTACACGCCCTATCAGATCTACGTGAGTCTTCTTCCAAGCTTCAACGGGCTCAAAATCGAAGTAGTTCAATTTCTTTCCCCTTTGAACAGTATATAGGGTGAGCTAGGTCAACGAAGATGAAAGACAAGGGCCCATTTCTTGGCAACCAAGAAGCTGAAATACTGACACTTGACATCTAGGACTCACTCCAGGCCTTTTCTAGTACGATAGCCGGGCTGCTGTCGTCACGGGCCGTACTCCAAGGCTTCGGCGTAGGAGACGCAGCATCCTCCGCCACGGGCGCCGTGCTATTGACCGTCCTTCAAGAGTCGACGGCGACTAGCCACGATCCTGTTCGCGCATAGGCTCGGCCGGGCCATCGAGCCCGAGTGCAAGTTCTACCGGTTTCTGGCCGACATCTTGAACGACTCGGCCATGTTCCTCGATGTCCTGTCCCCTGCCCTGCCGGGTCCCGCCAAGGTACTCGCGCTGTGTATGTCTGGTGTGCTGCGTGCGCTGTGCGGTGTCTCGGGCGGCTCGGCCAAGGCGAGTCTCAGCGCGCACTTTGCGCGCTCCGGCAATCTCGCTGAACTCAATGCCAAGGACGGCAGCCAGGAGACCGTCATCAGTCTACTCGGTATGCTGGTAGGCAGCGTGTTCGTGCGCTTTGTGGAAAGCCGACTAGCTGTCTGGTTGTGGACCGCAACTCTCGTGGGACTTCATCTATGGACCAATTACCAAGCCGTCCGTTCCGTGCAAATGCGGACATTAAACAAGCAGCGCGCCACCATAATCATCACCGAGTTTCTGCGCAGCGGCATTGTGCTGCGGCCCGACCAAGTCGCCGCCAAGGAGCGCATATTACGCTGGAAGGCGCCCAATATCGACTACGCACGCAGACACCCGGCAGTAGGGGAGATCACCACCACCGACCTATTAAATTTCCAACATACCCAGTATATAATCGTCAATGAGACAACAGGGCAGAAGATATATCTCAAGCAAGGCGCCACGACAGTCGACGCACTGGAAGCTTGGATTGCTGCGCTGGGTCGTGTACGATCGGTTGTCAACGAGGACTTATGGAAGGCCATGGCTAGCGCGGGGTGGGATCTGGAGACGGGAGCCATGGAAACTAGCCCTGCTGTGCGCATTCTCATAGAATGAGGGAAGTGTAAAATCCAAAAGAAACAAGATAAAAAAGAAAGGATACCAAAAGGCTCAGAAAATACGGTGTTCCAATTCCGTATGAAGGAATAGAAATCATGGCGAAAGTTTGGCTGTGTGGAGTGTGTACAGTAGAGATGCTACCTGTATGATATGATACGATGCAACGAAGGAACGTTGCCTTCACGATATATATACCTGAACGCCTTGCCTCCCCCCCCCCCCCCCCCCTTCATTTATCATGGCGAACGTAGCTCTCCTTATCTCTGAGATAATGTCTCTATGCAAGTGATACAATCAAATATACAGCGTATTTACAAATCCACTTCCCAACTTAACTTAGCCTACCGCTCCCAGCTCCGCAGCCTTGTCAGGGAGCCTATGGCATCTTAGAACGTCCTCAAAGCCGTCAATTAGGTAGTGTACGGTGGTTGGTCTATGCGAGCCCAGCGGCCCGAAACGCCCTCATCTTGACGCCCTCCCACGAGTTCAACTTCGGCCGCACATCGAGGTAGAACGAGAGCTTCCCGTCGGCACCGGGGCTCCCCCCGTTGTTAGACCGGCCCGCGTAGAAGTCGATGACATACTCGATCTCCTTGCCGCAGCGGTCGACGACCCAGTCGTGCCGGTCGAAGGGCGCCTGGTAGCCGAGGAGCGTATTGATGCGCGCCTTGGGAGACATCTGCGAGCTTAGCCCGGAGAAGGAATGTAGGCGGGGGCCGTCGCAGCTGTCAAATCAACCCGATTATCATTAGCATGTTAGATTTGGAGGGAAGGGGAAACGTCTGCCTTACCTGCTCCCTTGTATCCACGGTCCCTCCCAGGCCTTGATCTCGGCCCACGCGCGCTCGTTGACGGCGTTGTGGATCGGCACCACGGTCCGCATGTCGGCGGCCCGCGGGTCGTGGCCCTTGCGCTTCATGGCCTCGAAGAACATGCGCTCCGAGGGGTATATCCAATTCCCGGTGGCGTGGTCGGCGCCTGTCTCCTGCTCGTTGTTCGCGGGTGATGGGGCCGAGTGGTCTCCGCTGGGCCGTAAGTCGCTGTTACTGCCCGGGAGGACTGATGTTCGTGGGATCGTGGAGACCTCGCGGTCTACGCCGAGTGAGGAATGGGATGGTGTTGTGTTCAATGGCGCGGATTTAGAGGTTGAAGTTGGAGATGTCGGCTCGGATGAGAAGAATGGGATGCGGGGAATGTAGGAGCTCCATGATGAAGAGGAAGAGGAAGGGGAAGATGAGGATGTGGTGTTTGTTGATGCGGCGCGGGCTTGTTGCAGCCATACCTGCCGCGCGCTGTGGTCGACAGGACAGCTCTCTGCGCTTGCGGCGGCGTTGGTGTCCACGGGTGGATGCGACGGAGGAAGCGAGGCGGTGGTCGAGTCTGTCGCTGCCGATGCGGCCTTTGCCTGCTCCAGCCAGGCCTCTCTGCTCTTGTGGTCTACAGGACACGTCGCTTGCTGCTGGTATCTCGGGTCGGCGGTAGACATGATGTTCGGTGGCGGGATAGGAGGAGAGCCACAATCGTGTTGTTGGCGAGGGCTGAGGAATATGAGATCGATGATGTCGTGCAGCATGGCGGAACTTTTTTTTGGTCTGCCAGGCCGGAGCCTATGTAGATAGAAATGGCTCGATAGACTAGTCTAGTGCCGTATTCTCATTAGGTTATGTAGGTAGTTAGGCCCAGATCGTGGGTTATGCAGGGCATGACCGAATTTTGGGGGATTGGGATTGGATGGTTTTTGTCTGGGTGATGCGACGGATCTTGCCGTTTTGGAGGTTTAATTGGACCCTTGCTGCATCTGGTCCCCTGCCGGTGACACTGAAGTACATAGGTAACCTTAGGTATTTATAGGCATGAAGATCTCACCTTGGATTAGGGGCACGCTTTGCATCAAATGCTGCAGCTTTTCATTGATGATAGGTATTGTGTGGTGCATTCTCGCTGGGTCTAGAGATCACATGTAAACCTTGCTCCAAGTTACTACCTACTCCATTCTTCTCCTTTGTAGCTGGCAACGCTACTACTAGATGGCATGCCACACATTGCGATAGTAAATAGTAACAGAAACATCCACCCTCTTAGACGACATCTCACATCTTGCATGGAGCCATGTTCGTACCTAGCTGCCTGGGTTTGCAATATGGCTGGTTAATTGAAACCTCAAAGCACTTATTGGCCCCAAGTTCCACGAATGCGAGTGGTAGTGGTATAGGATAGTAGGCCACTGCATATTCCCTGGCGTTGGCGACTGTCGAGTGGTGCCCAGTGTTGTTTTGGCGCATCTCACCACTGCTGAGCCGGCATCCACCCTAGTGGTAGTACGACGTTGGCTGTTTATAACCTATTAGCAACCTCAGATTCCATTCACCTCACCGATAGATGAGGAAACTCACGCGCTCTTGTCCAAACTCCCACACCCCAAAACTCTGTCCTTGTATAAATGAATTGTTGGGTTTCGCCCGACACGGCGTGACCATTATTAAAGAATAGAAGTATTTCCCCGCGGTTATCGATAGTGCAATCAAACACTTGTTGCCGATATAGTCCCTCGAAATTGTGACAAGTGAAAACCATGACTCGTGTAGGAGGAATAAAAGGGACTGAGTGGTGGACAGGAGCGCAGAATTGGTATCTCATATGACGATAATCGAATTAGATGCACAAGCGCTCGCCTGTTATTGATAGAGAACCTGGTTCCCCATCATCCTCTGGCTCAGTACCTTCCGGGGAAGACATGGTGGTCTGAGTGATAATACCACGGTGTTGTGGAATAGACGTTTGTCAAAGTCGAGATGAGTCGTGCCGGTGTCGTAGATATAAATAATATTTCAGAGCGTGGGCAAAGGGACTAAGTCACGTCAAATAGGCCTCTTATTTACTTTAACTATCTATCTAAACAAGCGATATAAAGTACCAGGTAATTACTCAGTTGCTTGGATAGGCAACACGTAACAGCGCAACGAGCTGTCCCAGCACATGCAGTTATTTTGCAACCTAAAAGCGCGTATCCTGCGCGATTCTAGACCAGTGCGTTTTCACGTGTCTAAGAAGAACCGCATTAGAGCTTTCGAGATTAATCTCACGTGAGGTCTCTGACTAATCCAGAAGCATGTCGAAATACCTTTAATAGTCATGGCTCTCGTAACTGGCATTGAGTTCCAGATCACCTCAGAAACGTGAATTTCTATGCCAACCGAATAAGGACGTGGATAAGACGAGCTGAATAAAATAAATCTGTTTCTAGCACAAGCAGGCAGTCGCCGAGTTCTGACATGTCACCATATAATTATGGAACACCCGATCACTGGAACGTCAAGAGATTCATCAACATGGAAAGCAGTCAATGTAGATATATGTAATCTAGGAATTACATGAGCGCACGTTACAACACGCCTCGTCTAGCAGAAGTCTACCTCTGGAGGGCTCTCTACCGAGCAACTCTGGTCGTCTCAAGTGCCAGTCATATACAGAGCTTTCTTACACATCTCACTGCTGAGTCAGCCTTCACCATTTTTATACACCATTCCAATTCCTATCCACGGCTGCCTGCAGTTAGCATTATTTGATTCGATAGTCCTTGTCACTTGAAGACAGTATAAACTGATGCTAGATAATAGTAAAACTTACGCTGTCTCATCCAAACACCCATGCCAGTAAAGTTGCCGCGGGCCGGGGTCTCTACTTCGACGGCAACTGCCATGTCGTCATTAAGAAAAGTAATGAAGATATCCCCATAGTGACTGATTTCGGCATCATAAAACTGTTGGTCGTATAATTGTTTAATATCGTGATATATCGAGATGGTGGCTTCCGTACGGGGAATGGGAGGAATCGTCTCAGGAACGGTTCCCATGAATTGGTATAAAATATTGTCGTCAATGAGGAACTGGATGCATAAGCGACAGTCTCGAATGGTAATGTAGCCATCTAGATCGACTGGCTCCATATCTGGGCGAAGCGGGAAACTGGCAGAAGACATAATGGTCTAAGCTGCTTTGTTGTTGTGTAATGAGAGGGAGTAGTAAGTAGGAATTTATGGTGATCAGGATTAGCTGTGCTGGCTAGGTGGGTATAAATGAAGATAACGGCGTAGAGCATTGTTAGTGACGATGAATGAGCTTTTATCGATTTTTTCTTTTCCAGACTCAAACAAGTTACCCGCCTGAATCGTTGCTTAAGTAGGCGACAAGCAGCAACACAACAAACTGGCCTAGCATTTGTATATTGTTATTCACATCCCAAACACGCGTGTCCAACACGCTTCTAGGCTAGCCGCCGTCAACTCTCATTATTTCCCCAAGTCTGCCTAGGGACGTGAGCTACCAGGCCAACTAAGGCCAGGACGTGGAGATGACTAACCGAATGGACATAGTCCAGAGCACCAATACATTCAAGTTTGAAAGGAAGATGGATCACTAGTTGATAAGAGGTTATCTCCAGCTTGTCTCTCCTAGTAGCACAATCACTGGCGAGATTGAGCTTGATTGGGGCCAATTCAATATCAATTCCCACAGCAAAAGGAACAATTGACCATTCACTTCACTGCTAACATAGATGCCTTAGATAAAAGGGAAACAAACGAATGCACTAACTACCTAACATTCATGACTCTACCGTCACATATTCAGGTCAGCAGAAAACGGCAGTGAGCCACCCTGTCTGTTGAACAGCGCACTTTCAGGCATCAAGAGGCCCGTAGAGCCATGCACGGCCATTTTAGAGGCAAGAACCTCCATGTGCCATCAAATAGTATTCAATAGAAAGGATTAGGTTACCTCGCATCCTCTAAGAGGGCCGACGAGCTAGCCTTGCATCTTAGGGGAGGATATGTAGAAAGTAGAGTATAGCAATTAACACTGACAGTAATGGGGGTTGGCCGATTTCCAAATCCGAAGACCACTGCATTGCATGTTCCACTATTTTATAATATATTTCCGCATAGGTACGTAGTGCACGCGATTTTTGATGAATCAACACTATGAGTACCTACAATTCTTATCTCAAGCTACACACCTGAGTCTTTGTAGGGCACGATAATAAATGGTGCGATATATAAATACATCTTTATTTAGAGATTAAATATAGGCGATCTCCGCAGATCACAGCCCAAGCACACAACTGCCGACATGAGGTTACGTTGAAGATATTGTCCACCAAGGCGGCTAATTTGAGCAGCCGCCATCTTCATTACTGCCACTCACGGACAAGCCACATGTTCCAAGTCTATATATATAGAAACCCGATCTTGAATCGTCGGAATATATCAATTTGATCTCGCTGCCGCAGTAGAGCGCACTAGTTCATTTGCTATAGTTGGCCGCAAACTCCACTCCTCCACAAGGACACGAGAACATCATGTTGCCAAGAGCACAGCCGCTTTTAACAGCCCTAGCATTTGCTAGTCTCGGATTCTCAGAGCCTTGCAGCGAGCCTCCAAGCTGGACCATCCGCGACCTCAACATAACGACGCGGGACGAGGTCGGAGAAGACGGCACAGCTGGATTTCAGTTCACGTACAATCTAACCAACCAGACCGAGTCTATCTTGTGTGCTCTACACTCGAACTATCGGTGCACGATCGCCGGCACGAAGAATGACAACTCGACGGTGATCGAGATCCAGATTGGGTTGGGTATGCTCTACGTGAGCGTCGTGGAAGATCTTGCTTGTGGTGATAATGGCTCGTACGTGATAACTTAATACCTTGGATAGACATTCATTAGGGAGTAACAACAACTCTGATCGACAAGCTCTAGGACCACTTTCGTGGGAAGCACCGAAGCGAGCATGGAATGCAGTACTGTCCCATTTGGGCCTCAGACCTGTACAGCGAGCTCTGTGACACTGCAGGGGGCGTCCGGTGTATAGTGAATAATGTCATAGATTGAAACGTCCGAGAGATGACGAATATGGCCTGGGAAGCCAGTGTTGTGAAGAACAAAATGGATAAGACATAGCTGATAGGAGTCCAGCCATGAATGAACGAGATCAATAATAAGTATGAGATCAGATCTAAGTACAGGACCTGTACTTTCTCGAGATTAATTTATATTCTCTTATGTTCACATTTTATTATCGATCATAATACTCTAACATAAATCTCAGCTTCGTACTTAACAATTTAGATTACATTGAAAATCTATTTGACCGCACAAAATAAGATTTCTTTCTCATTCTAAAAGATACTATCATAATACGCAGAACATCATCAACAAAGGCAGAAACACTCTCCATGCGAGAGCATTTGTACTAAATTAGCTCGAACAAACAAGAACACGAAGAAATGACGAGAACATACCCTACTCATTAGATTACATAGCAACCGGATGGTGACATACGAGGCCGATAAGTTGTTCCGCCGTGGCACGAAGGTTCTCATTATTCGCTTGTGTCCTAGCGCATGATTAGGGGAATTCAACCAAGTGTGCATGCAGATGCATAGAGTAAACATCATCATACCTACCTTTAGACACTGATCCCAATGTATATTATGCTATGTAATACTATCAAATCGCAGTGCCCACGATTTCATTCCCAGAACCAGCTAGTCCCGCATCTCCCATCTCATAAGTTCATTCTCTCACCGCATCTCCTCGATGAGCAGCACCCAACCCAAGATACAAATCAGGCGGCCGATTCGGCGTCCTCGGTCCGCCCCTATTCTCCCTTTCAAGTCTCTCGTGAATTGAGCCAGGCGTACTTGCACCATCATCCTCAAATGCCGGTGACCTCCATCCAGCACGTGTAGTAGCCACCAAATCCTGTCTAGACCGCCCATCGAAGGGAGTGTTGCGATTCAGCGGGATATGATTGATCCTCCAGTCGAAGATACTCGGATACACCATCCTGAAAGCAGCGAAAGAGACCACGATCCCAATCATCGCGCCCGCGACGATGTCGTACCAGGAATGCGAGTTGTCAGTGACGAGGGACCCGCACAGCAGCACGGCGCCGAGGATGGGGATCGCGAGGGCCACGAGCTTCCACAGGGGAGTGTGATAGTTGGCGAAGACCTTGAGCTTCGCGTTGAGATATAGCACGAGGTATACCATGGCCGCGACCATGGTCGTCGAATGTCCGCTCGGAAACCCCTGCATTGCATCGCGGAGGACGCGTTGGTCGTGTGTAGTGCAGACATCTTTCGTCCACATGTCGCCGCGGAATCCAACTCCATTCAACCGCGTGGCGTTGTCCGCCTTAGCTTTCCCGGTGTCCGGTCGACACGTGTCGTAGAAATTAGGCCGCAGCCCGCCGATGAAGGCTTTGGTCGTCGCTTGGAACGCCGCGGATGTGAGGATGGCGTAGAAGAAGCCGAAGAGCCCGTTGTTCAGGTCCCAGAAGTTGCGGATCCAGAATTGCATCAGCGTGATGATGAAGGTCGGGAAGATGATGGCGATCACGGCAATGAGCCAGTTGCTCACCATGCGCCCTCGATTGGGGTACGCGAGGTCGGTGGGTACGATGGAGGCCGTGGAGGATGAGGTAATTGTGCCGTTGTCGTTTACTTTTGCATCCAAGGGGAACATGCGGATGCCGAACGGATTGGCCAGATAATATATCTTGAAAAGGTCAGCTACGTACCCCTTCTATCTATCACGTATAATATGAACAGTCGACGAGATAACCTACAGGGAATGCGAAAGCTGCGACGACAGCTATGGCCAGGAGGTCCAGCCATGCGAGCTTTACCCACTGCCCAACGGTAGGGCGTTTCTCTATGCTGTAAGGGTCCCTGGTGGAACATGCTGAAGACACTTTGGGTGTTTCAGATGCCACAGTCGATGGCGCCACCGAGTTGTTCACAGCCGTGGAAGCCTGAGACGGCTGCACCGGCTCTGGGCTGTTGGGAATCTGCTCCATGGATAGTCTGGAGTCTAGTTAGAGGAAGGTGGTGGTGCGGGTGTGGCCACGAAGTGTAAAGCAATGCATTAACATCGATGCTCTATATTCGATGAGCAGTAATCACTTCATGGCAGGGCATTCTAGATAGACTGATACTTGTAGGTAGAGGGTAGGTAGGTCGGTAGGCTAATAGGAATTGTGGTTGACAAAATGATTAGGCCGGTCGTGACCGGTGTAGTCAAAATAATGACACGCAATCTACATCTCCATCTTACGTCAGTTAATCCGGGATCACAGGCAGGCACCCCTCGAGTCACAGATGCTTCTTATTCATTGAGCTTGTCTCAGAACCCTGTGATTAATAGCCGTCACTTGACTGTCAAAACGACATCTCTCAATAATCCTGGGATGAATATATATCCGTCCTAGAACTTTGAACACTATCGACACGGAAAGTGAACAGATCTCTGTTTACTGATCTTTCCATTTCTATTCACCAAAAACCCATTAATCAGCGTTCTCACGGTAAACGTTTCTACCACGATTAACTAACATTACACGACTACGACTACGACTATGAGCTGCAGCTGCATTGCATAGCTCGTCCAACCCGGGGTACATCAGCAGTCCACCGTGTCTCTTCCTCTTTATCGCCCTCATAAGTCTTACCGTTGAACTCGCGCCCAGCCCAGCTGTCCTCAAACGGATTCAGCGCCATAATCATGAGCCTATCTATTACATCTCTTTCCTTTCCCTTCTCAACGCGGCGGATAACCTCGTCCAAAATCCAGCTCCGAGGGATAAAGTTCGGGTTGACTTTCTTCATGGCGTCAGTGCGCTGTGCGTCTGCCTCCTCAGATACGCTCGAGCCGTCGCCCCAGTCTTCTAAGATGCGCTGCCTCCATCTCTCGAGCCAAGCGCCCATACGCTTGCGGCCTTCTTCTTCCCCGCCGCTGCCCGTAACGCCATCCTGGTAGAAAAACACGGCCGCCTTGTCCTGGCGCGCCTGCTCTGACTCCAATTCGGATATCTTAACACTGCTCAAGCGTCGGAAGAACAGGTTGAAGTCTAACTCTAAAGCCTCCATAGCATCAAGCAACTCGCTAAATAACTGATCAAAATCGCTTTCCTTGAAGTTCTTTAGGCCTAATCGCGCTGTCATAACCCTCTTGTACTCACCGAGGAATACGGCCTTGTATTCCTCGCCAGTCTGTGTGATAATTTTCTCGGCTCTTGCGATAAGCTCGCTTGCTTCGTCCTCCTCTACACCATCTTCGACGAACTTTTTCTTGTCTACACCTTCGCCGGCGCCTAGGAGTTCGCCTAGCGATTCGCCTAATCGCACGAGGTTCCACCATATGATACTCGGCTGGTTGCGATAGCTATACCGTAGCAGTGAATCGTCGTGATTGGGCGTGTACATGGGGTCAAAGTTATCCATGAATGCGAATGGGCCGAAGTCAATACTGAGCCCATATAGCGATGTGTTGTCGGTGTTAAGCACGCCATTCATGAATCCGTAAGCTTGCCACTTCGCCACCGTTAAGGCGTTTCTCCTCGCGACCTCCCTGTACAGTCGCGTGAATCGATTTTCGGCCGACTCTGACGGTCCCTCAATCTTATCCGACGGAACCCCGCGCTGGGGCGCCGGGCTTTCGGTAGGCTTATCGGGATCTTCCAGGCGAGCCGACAAGTTCTCCCAACCACCGAATACATCTTCTGCAAGATAGGTGGCGAGGCGACGGATGTTTTTGCGGTCGCCGCGGGAGCGGAGGATATCGAAATTGCCTATGCGCAACCAGGATTGCGCGAAGCGAGCCACGATAGCGCCAGGCTCAATAGTTTCACGACGCACTTTCTCGTCGGGTAAGAGCGTCAGGCTCAGGGCACGAGTAGTCGGTATCCCTAAAGCATTCAGCGCCTCGCTGACCACGAACTCTCGAATACTACTCCTCAGAACAGCCTTGCCGTCCGCGAAGCGACTATACGGCGTCAAGCCAGCGCCTTTCAGCTGCAATTCATATCGCACGCCCGTCTCTGGATTCGTGGTCTCGAAGAGCGATATGGCGCGCCCATCGCCGAGTTGTCCGGCCCAGCTCCCAAACTGGAAGCCGCCGTAGCACTGTGCCCAGGGGTATCCGCCTTCGCCTTTCTCCTCGTCCCACCCTTGTATCTTGTTACCCGCCACAGTGGCTACGAAATCGGGGTTCTTCTCGTCGCCGGGACGGATCCCGAGGTCCCGCATCGCCGCTGGGCTCACGGCTAGTAGTTCCGGGTCTTTGACAGGCTGTGGGCGCACCCAGGTGAAGATAGCGTCGCGCACCATCCGAGGCCCGATTTCCCCGCGTGGGGTCTTATGCGAATCAGCCGGGGTCGGATACAAGGCATCGGCAGGGAGCTTTGAGGTGAAGTTCCATGACTTTAGAATATCGTTTATCGATGCGCCAACGTCGCGCCGGCGCCATTGGTCGTGGACGACGCCATTCGGTGAGCAGGCTGTTGAAATTGTACTCGTCGGAGAGGTGGGTTGGTGCTGAGGATCCGAGGGGTGCTGCGGGGGATGATGCGGTTGCGCAGCATAAGGGACGTCTCAGCTTATGAGACGGCGCGCGAGCAGGAGCTTTCAGCTTCGCCGCAATTGAAACTGGCAAGAAAAATCACAAAGGAATACAAATCATGAAGGGCGGTTGCGAGGGGAGTGGAATAATACAGTAAGCTACAGGGTTGAAATACGTTTTTTCCCTTTCCAGTGGCAAAGTAATGTCAACTAAGAAACCCATTGCACTGATGTCGTCAGAGCTGCACGCCGAATTGCGAACCCCGGAGGTTCCGCTCCCGCCGGTAAACACTTGTAGCTACGGCGGGTACCTCCATACTGTGATACCTTCCAAAGTCGGAAATATACTTCACTGCGCCAAATCACATTTCTCTCCATTATTGCATAATAAAGATAAAGGGAAAATAGTTATCAATAGAGAAATTACTAATTAACTTGATACTTCTTTTTTCAGTTTAGTTACATATTGAAATCGCATAGTTATGTGCTATTCTATAATAGGGATATCTGGACCTTGACGAAAAACGACCGGATAAGGTACCACTTAATACACCAGCGGCGTAGAGATGCACGAAGCGATGAGCACCTTGCTCATCCAATAATCGACAGTTTTCGCTATTCCAGTGCCAATCCTATATTACTTTGCAATAACCATACCTTTTTCGCTTTTCTTTCTTTTTCTTCTTACTTTTCTTTTTTTATTTAACCGAGAGATCGCATCTATCCCAAAGTTGATTGCGTCCCTAAGCTCGTACACTACCAATACCGCTAATACCAAAGAAATATATTCAAGGCCTGGTGATTCTCGGACGGCCGGCGGACGTTTCGAACTCATTCTTGTAAGTCATCAGCTACCAGTTCTCGGTGATTAATCGTCAGCAGGCGTAACTGTTGGCGAAGACCATGGCAAAGACATTGGCTCAAAGTCCTCTTGCTTCCATAGGGACGAGACCCATTTCTCTACCGAACATATCTGGGTTGTATAACCGCCATCGGTTTTTGAATCCGGACCGTACCCTGGAACTATGAAACGGCCTGTCCAAAAGTTCATCAAGTCCCGAAAATCTACAATATGTCAGGGGTTTAGTCCTTCCCTTTATCACCATCAGGGGCAACTTGTTTCAACGAAATAGATGTGAAGCTCTTGCCACATGGGCCCAGATGCTATACGTGGCAATGTGTTGGAAATACTAACGGTTTATATCCTCCTCTCGGACATATATGCGCTCCGTCTCACCCAGGAATATCATTGCATACACTATTTCAGTGAAAATCAGCATCTGATCTAGGACTACCATGGCGGCCCATTCCTGGCAAAACAAATCAGTAAGGGCAATGGCAGCTGGACTTACTAAGTTTGCCTTCGGGTGTTTTATAAACGAGCAGCCAGTCCAAGTACGGTGTAAAATTCATCGTGTGGCCGCCGCAATAAACCCCCCGATGATATTACTCGACTTCGGATCTTCCGATAATGTTGCTCGAGATGTGCCACGATGTTAGGAGTTGGAGGCGTGTATACTGAATGATGTTACAATATTTCTTGACGGCCCGCAAGTTTAGAATGGAGTAAACAGTACCGCACTCTAAGGTGTGATAAACGAAACTTCTTTGGCAATACTGGTAGATTATATATGAAGACGTGTAGTTCCATCTCTAAGGCATGAAGAAAACGAAAACGAACAATCAGGAAGAGGGCAGTTGCAGTAGCTTCTGTTTATCGTTCATACCAGCGCAGTAATGAAGCCAATGCGCTTACCTATGTAAGTTCTGAGCTCTCAAGTCTGAGACGATTTAAGCTTGCGCCTACAATTGCATTGTCGTCGCAGCCGCGTGTCTCGCAGGGATATGGTTGTGAGGCAGTAAGAAAGAAGACCCCTCTGTACGTAGCTATAGCGTAACCTGTAGAAGGTTTGGGCGACATCGTGCAACAACAACTTGAAGTGTTATTTACCTACGCACATATCTATAGCCCATTCCTAACAGTATGAACGAAGATGTTATCCACTGCTTCTCCCCCCTTGATACTTCCCTCCTTGGGCAGGCTAGGTGGAAGGACCCGGGTGAGCGCCTACTATGCCTTCTCCCGCGTACCTAATATTGACAATGTCTCTTAGACAAGACATAACCCGTTTTAAGAAAGGAAGCCGGACTGGAGACTACTACTGAAGCAGAATTAGTCGTTTTTCTCAGAATTACCCAAGACAAAGCCTGCCTAGATGGAGGCAACATGCCGTGCGAATGTTGATTTTGACGTCCCTACCAAGTCCCTACCTAGGTACCTAACCTAGAGGGGGGCATTTAGCTTTAGCCGTGCGTGAAGCTGTGGAGACGGAGCCAATGCCGTCATCGAACCAGCTGCCGGAACGCCGGGCGAATAATCAACCCTTCTCCGTACTCTCGACTACAAACGATACGTAGGTAGCCTCATTCATGCTACTTGTTCCCTTTTTGAACCTTGCATGTCTATCACTTTCAGATTCTAATTGCTCTACTAGCAAGGAGTTACAAAACTAAGCTGCACGCAGATCGTTATTCAGCATCTGCCGGACAACAGTACCCCGCTACCACTGCATCTAACACCGAAATAAATCCCCCAAAATGAATTCAATACCAGGCGCTTTCAAACCCGACTCATCCGGTGTTGGTCCCAAGCAAGGGGAATATATTCCAAATCTCAAACTAAGTGACGGCCATGAGATCCCGCTAGTAAGTAACGAGCCTCCTTAACCGATATAAGACCTTTTACCGAAACTGACCATTGATGCGCCACTGTGTAGCTGGCTTACGGTCTCGGCACAGCTCGTTCGAAGGATGAGGCAGAGACGACGACTAATCTAGCTATAACGGCCATCAAGAACGGATATTACCACCTCGACGGTGCTGAATGTGAGTTTTCTCGCACATTTACTCACTCAGTAACTCACCCAATAACTCACTCATCCCGAATTTATCCCTTCCTCACTACATCTACTTGCTGCATTGTGCCAACTTATACCCTCCGTCACTCACACACCTCTCACCGTATTCACGTATAACCATAATATACCTATCGACCTAAACAAACCAATCCTATCATCACTAACTAAAACCACAGCCTACAAAAACGAAACCGAGCTCGGTGTCGCGATCAAGAAATCCGGCATTGATCGCAACAAGCTCTTCGTGACCACAAAACTACAGTCTCTCCACGGTGACGTCTCGCGCGCCTTCGCAGGCTCCCTGGCGCGCCTAGGACTAGAATACGTAGACCTATACCTGATCCACGCACCCTTTGGCGCCTCCTCGCCGGAGCACTTACAACAGGTCTGGGGCGATCTCGAAGCGATCCACGCCTCGGGCCGTGCGCGCTCCATCGGCGTCTCCAATTTCTCCGTCGCAGACCTGAAAGCGATCTTGCAAACGGCGCGCACGCGCCCCGTAATGAATCAAATCGAATATCACCCGTATCTACAACATGCGCCCGACGGGTTGTTGCCGTTCTGTCGCGAGAATAATATCGCCGTGGCCGCGTACGGACCTCTTACTACCGTGACGAAAGCCAAGCCCGGGCCCTGTGACGATGTCTATGCTGAGCTTGCGAGGAAGTATGGTGTTGAGGAGGGCGAGGTCGCGCTTAGATGGTGCATTGACCAGGGTATTGTGGCGATTACCACGAGCGCGAACGAGCAGCGGCTGATGAGCTATATGAATCGGCTGCCGCGGTTCAAGCTTACCCCGCGCGAGATTGAGAGGATTGCTGAAGCGGGCAAGGAGAAGCATTATAGGGCGTATTGGACCAATAAATTTGCGGCGGATGATAGGCGTTGAGTTTGCATATGCATGGGTACATATATGTATGTAGGTATGCTGTTGTAGGAGGGGTTTAAGGGGTAATAATTCGTCACGGGTATGTAGGTGCCGAGATACATAGAGTGATGAGATATAATTATAGGGACGGCTCGGCACGGATGGATTTCATAAGGCATGGTTCTCGTTCAATTCATCAAGAACCACTTCAGTAGGTAATTTAGAATACAGTGGCCTCGGTTCAAAGAGTTTTTCATCTCATAGCTCGGAATCTTCATCGGACTGCGTCTCGTCGTCGTCTACAGGCTTCGGTGGTGGCGCCGCCGTTTTCTTGGCTGCCATAAAAGGCAGGACTCGAGGAGGCGGCGGTTGCATCATTATCATCATCATCATCTTCTTCTTCTTCCTCTGATCCGGCGGCGGCTTGTTTGGCCTTGGCTGCTGCCCTCGTAGTCTGGCCGGAGCGAGTCACTGGCTGCTTTTTCTTGACTGCCGCTTTTGGCTTGGTGATGCGGCCTGCGGCTGGTGCCCCTTTCCGCTTTACCTCGGCTGCGGTAGGTGGCTCATCATCTGTTCCAGGATCACTTTCTGTGGCATCGTTGTCTGTGCTTTGCTGTTCGTCCTGATCCTGGTCTTCGGCTTCGCTATCAGTGGCATCGGCACTCCCCGTGTTGTCGACGTCCATTTTCTCAAACCCATCATCGCTCTCGCCCTCTTCCTTCACCGCCGCTTTCCGCTTACCTGAGCGCGAAGGCCCCGCGATTCGGTGTGCATCCTGGCCCTCGTCACCTCCTATCTTTCTGAGTTTCTTCGGATCTACCTCGGCGGCCGCGAGCAAGCGGAGTTGCTGTCTGATCTTTAGCTTCTTCGAGTTCAATAAGTCTTGGAACTTTTCCAGCATCTCTGTCTCATCTTCTTCTTTAGTACGGATAAAATCCTCGAGCTGGGCTTTTAGTCCGTCGATGGAGTGCTGTAGCGACTCGATCTTGGCGGTTGCGGCCGCCAGCTCCTCCGTCACCTTGACGCGGGATTCGATGGCGGACACACACCAGTCGAAGGGCGAGATTTCCGTCCTGTCATTCTCGTCTAGATTAATAGATCCTAGGCGTTGCTATTCCATATATTAGTGGTTGAATATAGATGAGAACAAGCCCCGATGCTAGGGTCAGGCTCCTACTGTTATGCCTTGGACATTCTTCCGAAAGGACAGTGTTACCGAGGTGCCGTCCGACTGGATGTCTGCCCTGATTTCGATGTCCGCCACAGGCTTTAAATCGACAAAGGTCGACGTCAGGATCGATTCCCATTCTTCGTCCGTGCAGTGACCAGGGTCAGCCTTGTAATCCACAATCTTTTTATGTCGCACTATGGACGGGGTGGTCAGCCTCCTCGTGCCAGCTAGGTAGGTGCAGTGAAGTGCATGAATGTCGCGCGCCGGGGAGTCTCCGATCCGGCCGCGTCCACTCTTGGCTCGGCACAACCACACAGGCAGTATCTTGCTCGATTCATATATAAGGTCCGTGAACTTAGCACTCACACTTAATCACGAAGACTGCGGTGCTCTCAGATCCGATTAGCTTCAGGTCGAGTGGCCGTGAGCCGTTGGAGGATACTTCGACCAAGAAAGATCCGTTCTCCTGTCCCGATATGGGAAACCGTAGCACTGGCAGTTCTGCCATAGTACGGAGTAAAGCCGATGAAATGATGCGAGCGGTTTGTATCGCTTTCGATTGGTTACGCGCCAGTCGGACGAGGGCGAGCCGAGGGATGAGAGACAATGCTAGTCAAGATGCTTTGTTTCCACCTAAGCATCAATATCGGTTTGAGAAAAAGAAAGCCTCGGTCAGCGCCACTACGGACAGCTTTCTCGATGACTCCAGAATGTTATTCCAAAAGTTGGCAGTGGGTGTCCAGTTAATGTATGTGAGACTGTTGGTGAGCGACCTTGCACAATACCTACGTAGGTACCTAGGTAGCTAGGGAGGCCACTAAGTACTGGAAGTTTAGCTGCTGTAACCTGTTAGCGGGGAGTGTAAGTAAGGCGCCGGAGCTGAGCTGGATTAGCAGAAGATTGAATACGGACCTAGTAGGTAGGTAGGTAGGTAAGGGGGGGTTCTTAAACAGGACGCAAACTCGCCGGTCCTTGGCTGTTACTTTCTTGTTTAGCCATTTCCCCCCCAATATTTTCTATCTTCTCGTAGCCATTAAATACTCGATACTCCGTACAGGTAATTATATAAGTGCTTGGACGTGATGCCACAAACAGGCAGCTGTAGGTCGGAGTGATGCCTGGGACATCATATCTTGATTGACCAGTAACGCCAATTCTCATGCGTACCTGGCGAGCCTGGGTAGTCAGGAAATCGTTGTTCAATATACGGCTAATTCCGGACGGTATTCTTAGAACGACCATTGCGCGATCTCCGGCACACAGTCTCCCGTAATGTAAGACATATTATCCTTGATAGGCAGGGTATTTGAATACAAATGGTGTAATAATGGTAGAATCCATATAAGTGCGAGTTGGGTGCAGCGCACTGTTAGGGTGAGGGGCAACCCGCGTTTTTCGACGCGAATTTGTCGCGTGCCCTATTGCCATTAAAGCAATGAGATTTTACTCATGAGCAGGTTGGAAGAGGGGTATTTGATAACAGGAACAGGAGTGAAGTAAATTTATTCACAGATTTCAAGCATTCTATCTTCTTGAATACCAGAAGCATCAGCTGTAATTTAATCGAGGTTATTGTGCAACTGCTTGGTAAATACCACCTGTAAGTAGTTGTTCAAGTTTACTTCGAAGCTCATACTTAGTTGCAGGTACCTAGACAACGGTGGTAACAATTGTGACCTTGGTGCATGGCTATCAGCTGGCGATATTGTGACTGTGTGTGGCTTCCAGCTGTGGCCGGGCATCCAGTCACTTAGCAGGAGGCAGATACCCAAGTTTATGTAGGTACATGCATGTGCGCACAGACCAATCCCAACCACCCACAGCATCCGAGAGCACCATCCATGACTGACTGCAAGGGCAGGTTTTCCCAGCCATTCAGTGGGGCAGCGCACTTCAGCGCAAAATGCAAGCTGTCTGCGCGGGTTACACACCGAAAGCCCAGCCCCGACCTTCCTCCCCCCCCCAATCCACCAAACCAGCTACTGAGATCCTCATCGTATTCTCCCACCACACCACCACACCACGCATCCATACACACAGCGGCGCTGCACACAACTTCTTCCGCACCACACATGCTTCCTTGCGCGCAGACACGAAACACATTGAAACCGTAGACCAATCCATATAGTCTATCGCGTGATTGCATTTGCATCTTGGAAATTAGACGACGGCTGCAAGCAACGACTGATCCGACCCGATCGATCCATCACCACACACAACAGCCTTGAGCGCATTGATGCCCGCATATTCCACGTCATCCGTTTACCCACTCAGATTGATAACACACAAATGACTCGACCATCGCCACGACCGCAGTTTATATCACATATTTTCGTCGCTTACAAAGGCCCTCGAGGTCGTCGCTGCTGCGGCAACATCTCGCACCGCTCTCTCACTGTTCGCGTCGGGTTGACCAACTATAGCTGATTTTGTTGTCGACACCAAGTTTTCATCGCGGCTGGGAGGATGCGACCGGGATTAAGTCGATAATTGTGGAAGGGAGTGGATAGTAGATTTCAACGCGAGCTTTCATGCATTGAGAACGTCGCTATTTCTCGACCACATCGAGATCGAATTGCCCAACGCGCCACCACTGGGGCGCATCTTCACTCGTTCCACTTACCACAAAACCATTGTTCAGAATACTGCACGCGAGCACAGGCATAGACGACAATATGGAGCCGTTACGCCTGAAACCGCGCAAAACAGTTGAGGGAATAGTCGAGAATTGGGATGACGACGATTTTATGATTGGAGATGATGAGGATCTTACATTCAGGAGCAACTCAACCTCCACCACTACTCGTAACACCTCAACCAGCCGTCGGCGGGACAGCCGCTCTTCTTTCCGGTCTGACCGCGAGTCACTGCCCGGTGATGAGCGTCAGGTACATATCCCCGGAGATGATGAGAAATCTACGTTGGATGCCATAGCTGCCGCTTCTCATGCCGGCATTCCCATCCCCACCAATGTCCCTCCTTCAGCTCTTGTGGGGGGGACTATCAAGCGACTAGGTGGGCGCAAGATCAAGAAGATATTTCAGGAAGACTGGGGCGATGAGCTAGAACTTCCCGCACCCGGACAGGCGCTTCGGCTGAAAGCGCAAGATGGAAGCAAGTTTCCCGAATCCTTGCGTCAAGTCAGTGGCCCATCGACTTTGAGTCCGACCAAGAAGTTATTACCTGCAGCGGCCCAGATAGCACCTCTACAGCTTCAACAGACCCTGGGAGCACCAATTAACTTGGAGAGATTCAGAGATAACGATGATGATGATGATGACATATTCGGGGACGGCATTGCTACTATCAAGGCATCTAAACCTCAGGTTCGGGGTAGACCTATTTCTCTGATAACCCCCCCTACGCCATCACCACCCAAGGAGACCAATAAAGTAGAGGAGGATGATTTCGAAATGGATCTCGAGCTACCTTCGGATGGCAAATTGAAGCTTTCTAATAGGAAAGATGTCCCAAAAACCCCCGCTCTCAACATCAGCGACGACTTTGATTGGGGTGAAGGTGGTAGTCTAGGGACACGTTATGGTGGCACAAGGCGAGACGCTTTCTCTGCTCGAAGTTCATCGGTATCAGCTATGAGCCCTAGTATTGCCAGCTCATTCACTGCTGAGAGCGAAGATGAATTCTTCGATGGACTGGTCTTGCCCATGGGTCCTCTTGACCTAGGTGAGCGACTCAAGCAACGTAAGGAGAGTCGATCCCCACACCGTTCAGATCTTCAAGGTTCCCAGCAAGATAAGAAACAGGCTTCTCAACCGGGCACAACTTCTCCAGTCCAGTATTCTCCCAAGCGTGCTTCACCTAAAACCATTTCGCCCAAGCATAGCCTAACGAGACGTTCTTCTCAAATCAACAATGACGAAGACGACTTAATTTCAGGCCTAGATTTCGGCGAAGGCAACATTTTCCGCTTCGCTAAGCCCACCGTGCACCGCAATGTTAGGGTGAAGGAGGCACGACCTACCAGTCCTTCTCGGCCCAAGGCTGCGGTTTCCATTACATTCACAAACAAGCCAATCAATATCGGTAGTTCGCGGATTCCGCGGCCTATGATCAGCCATGAACGATCTCATACACAATCATCCCTCGAACCCGTCTCTGAAAGCGGTGGCCCGATTCCCCAGAAACCCTTGCGCCGGCCACAGTCTAGGTTGAGTGGACATTCGGCTCACTCCTCAATCTCTAGTATACATACTCCAACCACACCCTCTTCAGCCCAATCTAGCTTTCCTCCTACTCCACGAAGAAGAGAGCTAGGCCAAAAGACTTCGACGAGTGCGTTGCGCCCAGAACCTACAACCACGACTGCGCAACTCCTCCGTGTTAAACGTTCACTTCCAGCTATGCGACATAACCAATCACCCGTGAAGCCAGCTACAGCTCAGTTTAATCATCGTCCACCGTCACGCGGAGAGTCTCGTACAGATCCATACCGTCCCCAATCATCTTTACGGCCGAAAACCCCCGTAGAGCGACAACGCCCGGCTTACGAGAACAGTGCAGCCCAGGCAAGAAAGAGTCAGGCGCCTTTCCTGCCAGCTGGTGCGTCCTTATCACAGTCACACAATGTGAACGCAAGGGGCTCTCGCTCGCTCAGGCGTCATGACTCTGATCTAGGACCTGAGGTTCGGCCTCTTTCTAGGGCGCTCTCGCGTAGTGCGATTCGATCTCCTAGTCCGAGGCGACTCAGGCACGAGAAGTCGACCCCAGAACCCGCCTGGCAACAGATCAATAAGCCACGACGAGTCCGCCAATTTGGAGATGGTCACGAATTAGATGCGTTTGATGATCTGCCAACTTCGGCACAGGCAGAGTCGCGATACATCAAACAGCCAATTGCTACCAGTAACAAGAGCAATATTCGAAACAAACTTTACCAGAATGTCTTGCCGGACCGCAATACTCCAAGCCCTATCTCTCCATATTCACCCAGTCGGATTGATTCTCAGCCCCGGTTTGCTCGGGATACAGCTGCCAGCCGTATAGCCCGAGAGACCAGCTTGGCACAGCGGGCACAGCCTACGGGACCATTGGTTCCTTTGACCTCGCAGCGGGTCGCGCAATTATCAACACGATCAAATCTCAACCCCCATATTTCACTAAGTCACAGTCGATCCAAGAAGACTCGAAAGCCTCCTCAACTCAAGCCGCACCTGATCTCTAATCTAAGCGCGGCGAAGGACTCCAAAGGTTAGTTATGAACAAATCTCGTTATTAGAGCACTGCTAATTTTTCCAGTTGTCAATGGGATGACTTATAACCCCGCAACCTTCCGTTGGGAAGGCAATGAAAATGCGCTAAATGCATTTGACGTTCCAGCTTCATCACCGTCGACATCGTCTATACCTCAGCTAGTGCCCCGTGAAAGAGATGCTGCCACTCCCCGGCCAGTTCTCATCACTAACATCAACACAAAGAAAGAAGTCAGACGAATGGGTGACATGGTGTTTGATCCCCAGAACATGTGCTGGCTAGAGGTAAAGACAGGCACGCCAAATGGACCTCAGTCGGAGGATCCCATGGCTGGCTTCGCTGCCATGGAAGAAGAGGATCCCTTCAAAGATATTCCAGACCTCGAAGACAAAGTGTCAACAAACAGTGGCCCTGGACGGATTAGTGACATTCGAGAAGATTGGCTTGTCGGTGAAGAGTTCGATGTTGGTCCCGAATTCGTAAGGCGACAACACGAAGAAGAGGCCCGATGGCGACGAAAGTGCGAAAAATGGACTGGCAAAGTCATTCGCGATCAAACTAGTTGGCGATGGGCAATTCGTGACATCGTCATGCAGACACCCTAAAGCCGCTAAATTAACGAAGAAAACAATCACGACAGTCAACGATAACGAAGAAATGATGATACAGGTATTTGGCGTTTGAAATGGATATGACAAACCAACCATATTTAATCGAGGGGGTGCAGTGGATGCTGGTTTTATTCTTGATTGTGCTTTAGGACATAGGGTTTGCCTGCTTCGAAGGTCATTTTTGCAAGCATTCCGCCGACAAGACTGCGACTAGTAGACTTGTGGTGTCTACCTGGCGGTTCCCACCTGGATACAGGGTTGCAGGCATTTAGCTTTTCCCCTGGCTTTGCATAGATGGCTCGCCACAAAGGCACACGTTACGAGACATGATGCTCATGACCCTTCGGTTACTCATGATACAGGATTGTACAATATAGATAACGGAACAACGACCGAGTTGGTTTAACTGGGTCTGATAGATGACAAGAGCCATCGGAGCTTATTTCTCGTTTGTACTTACATACCTACTTACTACTTACCCTCACACGGATATTTCCTTTGTTACAATGCAACTATACTGCAACTCATCATCTACTTGCCTCGATTTGTTGCCTACGCCTTAGATGTAGAAAGTTATCAGACATGACCAAGGACATTATCGTTCACCACAGCTCGCCTATTTCTGCTACTTGATCCAGCCTAGGCTTTGAATCGCTTGTGACATAATTCGTAACAGCTCGAGAAACTCTGGGTTGTATTTGCATGCGGACTCTACACGTTTACATTAATGGACGTTGTATGCTACCAAATCTGTGTTCAACGGGTGGAAGTAGTATTAAGGTTTTGGTATTCAAATAGCTGCCAGCCACGGCCGGAAATTAAGATGCAGCACGAGGAGCCTTGACTTTCTCGAAGGTGTCTGCCGGACAGCAATTCGCCTAATTAACAAGTGTCGCACTGAGGTGGGCCTATATATACCGTTAGACTGTATTCACGTCTAACGGCGTCGTTTTTGAGTGTGACAACAAGCTATATCAAGGTCAGTGTCTTGTAGCGTGGCTACTTACCTACGTACACCTGATTAAGTACAACTTGAACTTTATTCGCTTAGGGTAGGTTAAGTAGATCTGCTATCATCAGCGACCGACACTCTTGCAAAGCATACACACAGGTTGCTATATGTACCTAAACTTACTACCAAGGTAGGCAGAGATACCTACGCATGATGGCCAGTTAGCGAATTAGCCTTGAAACTGGGTCTAAATCCCACTGCCTGAGAACCGCGGCGGTTAAACCGTTATTTGTCAATGCTGCGATGGAGGGCATAGGTGGCAATTTCCTTATACACCCACCGTGGCTCTTGGACATGGGGCTTCCCTTATTAAATGAGCATAAAGACTCAAAGGACAAGACGTCAAGTTAGTTAGGTTATGCGCGGTAAGGGGTTGGCAAAGAAAATATCTTTAACAGACAGCCTTAGCTATATTTATACCAGGTACTTTACGCTGAAACCTACCGTCGATTGGTACTTCGTGCCTATGCATTCTCGAGATCTCGAGGGTCCCCTTCTTATAATTCGAGCTTTCTAGACGGCCTAAAGGTTTACGATCACGTTCTGTTTCCTTTACGATACTATGTCATATACATAAAAGCAATGACACAGTAGATTGTGAAGCATGCTTAAGCTAACAGATACTCTGATAACACAGGGATACCCAATATAATTCGGACTGCTGTCCTTTATCACACGTCTGTTCTTTATGTCTATTCAAGACTGTATGTTGGATCTTGGAATTTGGGTTACACGACAAGATCCCTTTTCCTGTGATGAGACCCCTGCTATTACATCTTCCATTCTCGGATACTCAATTTATAAAACGAAGAATAGGTAATAGATCATTGAGCCTTTTTGGGGGTTTTTGTTATAACAGTCTGATATGTGTGTTCTTGTTGACATCACAGTGAGCCCCTTTTCCACTCACTGACTGTCTTGGACTGTGTAACGCGGTACGAGCAGACCTAAGCCAAATTTTGGGTCGTGATACGTTTTGGAAGCATAGCAAAGTTCTCTATACCTACGCCCTGCTCCTAAATAAATTTGAACTAGCCATTATACAACATGTTCGAATTATGCTAAACTAGAGCGGTTGCTGAGTCACCGTCTGGGGACTGTGTGGGAACTGTGAGTGGCTCCACGATAGTTCAACTAGAGAGGGTGGCCGGGTATCCTTAACCGCACTGGACCATTAGGAAGCGATAGATTAGTATGCTACCCAACCAGAAGACTTGTGAGCCAAGACCGGTCCCAGATATTTTGACGTAGGCAATGGACATTCGACGCTATCTAACCAATCCCCACGATCGTATGAGGGATTGCTACTGCACGAGCCAGAGATTAGTGCTAGGCGGGTGCGAAACCGGTCTCGTGAGAGAAAGAGAACCAGTTTTTCGGGTCATTTGAGTGCGAACTTCTGTGTTGAGTCAGCGAGGAGAATAGTTATAGTTTTGAAATATACTAATAGTATTTTGATTTGCGTTTATCGTCTCAAGTCTTGCTGCTTCTTTCCTGAACAGATAGCGACACTGAGGATTACATCATCATGGCGTGTGACTCGGATTGCAACGACTGCACTGCAACATGCAGCATCAAGCCACCGGTGGATATAGAGGATTATAAGGCAGAGACGTACAGACTGCAAGCGTTGGTCAAGGAACTGCAGGATAAGCTCTCAGCGCAGGCCCTTAATGGCAGTTCGACGACCGTGCCACAAGATGCGACCTCGACAAAAGGCCGACTGAGATCGGCAGCCTGGTTTGACCGTCCTGATGATCGCTCAATGCAAACGCTCTATATAGAGCGATACCTTAACTATGGGATGACGAAGGAGGAGCTGCTGTCAGGAAAGCCGATCATCGGTATCGCCCAGTCTGGGTCGGACATAGCGCCGTGTAATAGACATCATCAGGTACTAGCAAAGCGGGTGCGCGAGGGCATCCGATCTACCGGAGGCATCGCCTTCGAATTCCCCATACATCCGATCCAAGAGAGCTCAAGAAGACCTACGGCTACTCTCGACCGTAATCTCGCATATCTGGGTTTGGTCGAGCTGTTATACGCATATCCTTTCGACGGCGTGGTCCTGCTCACAGGATGTGATAAGACGACGCCTGCGTGCCTCATGGCCGCTGCTACTATGAACATACCAGCTATCTGCCTTAACGTTGGCCCAATGTTGAATGGTTGGACAAGAGGGGAGAGAATGGGCTCGGGCGCTGTAGTCTGGCAGGCCCGGGAACAACATGCCGCAGGTCTTATTGATGATGATAAGGTAACGGATAGTAAGTAATTGCCTTTTAACCCTTCCTCAAGGTGGTCAAAGGCCCCTTCACAGGGCATTTGCGTTCTGAAGTTTTATATCTGTTACGAAACAATCGCTAAGTATGCTCACGTATCATGATACTGATTCCTCTCGTTGTAGTGGTGGCGGCTGGTACGCCATCAGTAGGTCACTGCAATACGATGGGCACGGCATCTACCATGAATGCACTAGCTGAAGCATTAGGCATGGCTCTTCCTGGAGCCGCCGCTATCCCCGCCCCGTATCGCGAGCGAGCGCAGATGGCCTACCAAACCGGGGAGCGAATCGTTGACATGGTGCGCGAGGACTTAAGACCAAGCAAAATCATGACGCGGGAGGCTTTCGAGAACGCCATTGTGGTGAACACGGCTATAGGAGGGAGCACCAACGCGCCAATCCACTTGAACGCCATCGCAAAGCACATCGGCGTCCCACTAGACCTGGATGACTGGGACCGCATCGGCTTCGAGGTACCTCTACTGCTCAACATGATTCCCGCCGGCGAAATGCTCGGAGAAGATTACTACCGCGCAGGTGGTCTCCCCGCCGTGCTCGCGGAGCTTCTAGAGGCGAATGCACTGCCGTATCCAGACGCCATTACAGCCAACGGGCGCAGCATCGGCGAAAACGCGCGGGGGAAGAAGACCTGGGACAAAGACACGATCCGCCCATTCTCGGAGCCGTTGATGGACAATGCGGGTTTTATCCATCTGAAGGGCACGCTTTTCGACAGCGCTATCATGAAGACCTCTGTCATCTCCAAGGCGTTTCGTGAGGCGTACCTCGAGAACCCGGCGGATCCGAACGCCTTCGAGGGCAAGGTGGCCGTCTTCGATGGCCCAGAAGACTACCACGCGAATGTAGATCGTGCGCCCATTGATGAGCGCACGATCCTGATTATGCGAGGCGTCGGACCCCTGGGCTACCCCGGTGCCGCCGAGGTCGTGAATATGCGCGCCCCGGGCCACCTGATCAAACGTGGCGTTACAGATCTCCCTTGCATCGGTGACGGGCGCCAGAGCGGAACCTCAGGGTCCCCATCTATACTAAACGCGACGCCCGAGGCGGCCGACGGCGGGAATCTGGCGCTACTCAGGAACGGGGATGTCGTACGCGTGGACCTGAATAAGCGTCGTGTCGATATCTTGATCGGGGAGGAGGAGTTCGTGGCGAGGAGGAAGGACCTTGAGGATAAGGGCGGATACCATGGCCCCCCAAGCCATACCCCTTGGCAGGATATCTTCCGGAGGGAAGTTGGTGGGTTGAGTGGTGGCATGGTGCTTAAGCGTGCGCCACAGTTCCAGCGTGTGGCAGAGACGTATCCAAATCCTCGGGATAACCACTAGACATAGGTCTCCGCTAAGCGGAATCGGATTGTATTTGTTGTTTTATTATCTTAGGGCGTCCTTTTGTGCTTCAAGTTGCGGATTAGTTCTCTCAATGCACTTACTCACCATATGAAAGCTTTGTCCAACGTGTCAAATGCTCAGGGGCACAAGGGGGGCGCGAGTCAACGTTTTACCTGCTGTTTTTAATCTGGTAATGCGACTTTCCAAGTCCGATACACATTTATTGTCAAGTTATTCCCAACCAATTATATCCGTTGAGAATGGAAGAGTGATTCTACGACCCAGGTCATTGCTTCAATGTCCTGCCTGTAGGAAACAACCTCAGCATAGCTTTTATATGTATTGGCTCTCCTATCGATGGTGATTCCTTCCTCACCTGCCCACACTCTTCTAGGCTTCTAGACTTTGTAATCTCATCTCTACCAGTCACTCTTTCAATTTTCGGTCGTAGCTACAGATTCACAAATCATGTAACTTCACAAGAGGCCTGACATTTTCTTCTACTATGTGGCTATCTACACCTCAATAGAAACTCTTAGTTATCATATGTAACTTGCTTTTGATATATGCAAGATACCTAGTCTCCCTTTGGTCGACTATTCTCGCTCGCCGATCCTGCCTGAGGTAAGCTCCCAGAGAGCATTAACACCCAGATGGCTGAGCATGTTGTAGTAAGTGCAATAGAAAGGGTCGGATATAAGATCAGCAATCTATTTCTGAGTCTATTAGCCAAGTTCTGTGATGATCGGCATCTACCTCTGCGCCTCGTCGAGTCTCACCGGTGGTATTACTGGTAGAACTCGTGTCTCAAGTACACGCTCCTACATCCTTGATCGATACAGGAAACGCAATATTGCTCTCTTTCCAGCTTGCTTGTGGCATTTCGAGGAATTACGTCTACCGTAGGGAGCACTTTCTTCAACACATCAAAGCAGAGGTTACAAGATTTTGAGTCGGCACAGTAAGTCTTGTAACTGGCAACGATATCATCGACAGCCATTCTTATTCACCGCCTTGGTCTACGTGGGCAACAGGACATTCACTAGATGCTACGCATTCCGACGTACTTACACCCTGTTGAGGAAACGGCTTCTACCATCCGGGCTTCATACATTTCGTATCCTTTCCGATAAGGTACAATTTTCTCATTTCGTTCGGCACTGTCTGCATTGAACAATCAGCAGACAAGTGCTGGCCTCGCTTGAGCTGCGTCAAACACTTTCTGTGTATATCAGTCGCCATAACATGTGTATCCAGTGGTGTAAATCGCCCCGTGGCCAATAGATAACAAACGGACCTTGCAGGTTTCTGATGGCGCTGTAAACAGCATCGTTCATGGTCATTACCGTTAAAACGACTTCAGCGCATCTTCGGCGTTAAGATCAAGTAGGAATAGATTGATGCAATTCATTATATAAGCCCAGATTCGCTCAATTTGGCCGGCGTTATAGCCGCGGACCTTCCTAACCAGACGTGGGATATATGGACTACTCTGTTTCACGATAGTCGTCTAGGCTGTGTGGCATCATTGGGCCTAGTAAGATAGGTACGCTATACCACCGTCGCAGTTGGAGCATCGGACGACAGGTCAGTGCCCTATCTTTCAGCTTTGTTCGATGATGCAACATGCGAGAATTGGCCGTGCGTTTCGTTCCCAGCGCCGGTTGATGGCCGTTCCGCTAATCTCGTGGAGCACTTATGTATGCGAGTCACTGTGCCGGTCGTCTAGCCAAGGCAGTTTTAGAATCCCTGGTGTGGCTCGGAATTATGTTCCTAACCTTGCAGGCGATCGCTCGAGCAAGGTAAGCCCTCAGAGACCGGGGCAGTCCTAGTCCTGGAGTCGGACCAGCCCTTGTTCTACAGATATGCTTAAATTTTGCGGCGACCCCGGATCTAGAAAGGAGGTTGGACCTCTCTTCTAACGCATGGCGACGGAAAAGGCAGCTGTCGGGGGAAGACGACCGACATGCCCAACGAAGGATTACATGCAGGACAGGATTGATAAATTTATTGATTAATTCAGTTAATGGCGGTCACAGCAACGAGGTGGGTTACAACTCGTTGATGACTGATTCGGACTGATCGAATCGGTGGCTGATCGAAAATTTTCACACACGACCGCAAAGGAGCGAACGGTGAGTTCTGTTATCAGCTTTCTTACTCAGCTAGGAAGACGCATGGCGTCGCAAACGACAGGCGAGAGACGGCAGATGTTAAGTTGGAATAAGCATAATCTACGGGAGGATCAATGGCACGATGCAAGAGGAGTAGCAGTGCAGGAGGCACGGAGTGGTGAATGGACGTACCTATACATACGTATGTAGGTCTCTACGCATCATGTCACCACATGCTGTAGGTAGAGTGCCGGCTGGCATTTCGAGGCTGTGTAGCAGCCATACTCAAACAGGATTCCACCGCATTATCGGCGGCAAGACTTGTACGTGTATTCCATCGGCCTGGGCTGGAGCGGTGTGCACATATACAGACTACCTAGGTACGTACTTACATAGTATGGAACAGTCAGCAGAGCCAACCGCCTTAATTGCCTGGGCATTTAGTGTATGCACGAATGTCTCTATCCAGCGCTCTATCGAGATTGTACGCTCACTGTACACTCTAGGCATGTGGTTGGTAAGGTAAGTGTGTATATGAGCCGTGTCATCGTATATCAAGTCGACGAACCCGGGATAAACTCGTCGTGATGCGTACGCATGTATCTCGAGGTCGAGGCCACACAGTCCTCACATTCTATAGTAGCTGAACAATAACTATTTGAAGAAGTGGACGACGGCACGACAGCTGTCGTTATCGCTTTGCTCCGGAATGTGATGTCCGTCTGTGGGATCATGGCGTAGTACCGGTCTGATGCCGGTTACATTTCGCGGGCATACCTCCGCTCTTGCTTGCGTCGCTCAAGCAGGCTGTATTGCGACATCGAAAGCGTCACCTTAGATGATACTCGGTGGAGGGCAATGAATAAAGATAGAAAGATGTCAGGCATCGATCGCCCAGCCGCTCGTGCTGCAGTCTCTTGTCACAGCATGCTGCATTGCAGTGCGTCCAAGCACAGCTTACAGCAAAAGTAGCGCAGCGTAGCCCCGACTAACCTAGTTGTTCTCCGCTAGCTGCGTTGGAAGTCCTTCAGCTCCATTGGTAGTGTAGCAGATATAGTATTGATACATTGCGTTTCATGGCGCTGGGCATGAATACCGGTTTCTTATTTCGCAGCATCAAGATCTGTCTTACCTAATATTAGAACCTTGTGTTGTTAGCTAACACGGGTAAGAGCAATAATACCTGGTTATATACCGAAGTAGGTTAAGTTCCAGATAGAATGTAAGCTAGCCTCTAACCTCATTGCGCTGCCGCAGGTCTGCCGGTGGCATTTGCCGCAACGTTGCCGGCCCGTGAGACAATTTATATGGCACTGCATACGCCCTTTCTAAGCCTCAAACCGTCGCGGCGTCGATCTAAAGAGGTTCGTCTGCTTCTAGAAGCTTTTGTAGTTTCGATGAAATTAGGTAGGTACTCACTAGTAGAGGCGCCTTTTCAGCTTTCCATATTCATTCAGCCCCAGGACCCGAGCTCCCTCTGGAACTAACACCTCATGCTCGTGACCGTTTAGACAATTGGCAGAGATCACCCTGTTGCCTTGAAATAGTTAGTCGCCTTGCTTTTCGTAATAATGCTAGAGCCGTAGGTATCTGATGCGGTGCGTTTCTCGTGTACATGTAAACACATGGAAGCAAACATAGCCATGCATATGAACTGCGATATCAAACTCTTTATGTTACGTAGTACTTCTCTTCGATTGGTTCATCAATAGCAAACATATATTTTCCTCGGGGAGAACGAGGAAGAAGAGTATCACGGATGTCTCGGTTCACATGCGTACCTAGTGAACACAAACATAAGCTATATCAAAATGACTTGTCTCCATCATCATCAACGCGATCTGTCGTTCTGCTCCTTGGTGAGACAAGATTACGGGAAGATGGCAATGAAACTTCTCGCAGACTAAGGAGGTTCATTATATGGTGACATAGACTGATAATTGTCTGCCGGTCGTATTGGTATGAAATATAATTTCGGGACAGCAAACAAACAACTCGTATGGGTGTCACACGCGCCGAACACATTAAACTCTCTATACGCCGTCTTATATGCGAAACTCGGGCTACCCCGTCGGTGTGCGCCCTCAAATAAGACCTATTAGAACTAAAACTATTCAGCCCTCACTTATTGTGATATACTGGCCGGCTCTGGCAGCCATCTGCGAAGCGCTGAACTCAACTCTTGTTACAAGGCTCGGATGGTCTACCTTGGCGTACCTATCTATCTGGAGTAAACTACCAATTCAGAGAAGAGTTTAAAAGACGCTGCTATTCAAGCTGATAATCAATATAAAAACACAAAGCGACTGCTATAATGTGCACATAGTTACTAGAATGTACTGAGGTTTTACTTGGAATGATGCACAGCCAGCCTGCAGACAGAATAAACGTCCTCTTGGCTATATTGAACTGGTAAATGCCTTGGCAGTACTCACAAAAAAGGTCCAACATGTTCCACTCGACTTCGTGTGACATTGCGTTTCACGCCGCGGGACCGGCATATGCGAATGGTCGTAACACAATGGAGATCGTGGAGCGTGACCTTGCAGTAGACCTATATACCACTGCACTGGATCTTCCTTCTGCGACGTTGGGAACGAATAGCTGGGTCCTCGTTTATGTAGGCCAGCAAACGCCACACCTACAGTACGCTCTATCCTTGCAGTACGCGTTTTGACCACTGCTGGGACAGGAAGCCTCATGGAACACGCAGGCACTCAGGCTGGTTCGGGTCCACCACCAGTGGTCCATCGGCGGGCACGTGGCAGCCCTAGCCTACGGTAACGAGGCGTGTGAGTAGTAACATAGGAACGGTCTAGCGGTAACCCGGAGAGACATTACGTGAGAATTTCGTCGCATGTTCTGGACCATGATTCCAAGAATGTCTATCGTCTTGGCCGCGGAGTGCTGTCGCCGGAGGAGTCAATGTGGCTCTCAATCCGTTCACTCGGTACAATGCTATGCTGTGGCACTTGGGGGTGGTCTGACTTGGTCGTACTGAGTAAGATCTACTCTCTATCCCTGGTGACCTTGGTTGATTTGGCCTCTATCACGATACGTACGTATGGTCAACTCGCCACGATCGACACAATATGATATAGTATACCCCGAGTTGGAGAGGCGATACGACAAGCGCTGTGCCAAGCAAGATAACGAACGAACCCTTAACGTTTGCTGAGCGAATCTCCACCGGTTCGGTGGATTAGTGTAGCATGAGTGATTGCTATCACGGAGTGCTACACTCAACCGAGGGGGGTTTGAGAGGTTTCACGATAAACATCAAGACGATAACGAGAGGGGTTGCATGTGATCAGCTGACCGGGAGTGGCTTGCGAAGGGGATGTTTACTACCAGGTTACCTGCTGATAGGCACGATCTCTCACTCCTAGGGTGTGGGTGAGTAAGCCCGATAGACTAACGGTAGTTGTCTTAGCTGGGGCTGGGTTTTAACAACCCTTAAGACCTTACGGTAGCAGCGAGGCGAATCTGACCGGCCGGCAACTCAAAATCCTAAGCCCATTCTCCGCCAATCCTGCGATAAAGCGATAGCGCTGGCTTTGGCACTAGATATCATGTGGGCCACCTAATTCATGACGGATGGACGTGTCGGTTCTATTGTTGGAACGCATTCAACCGTTAGTCGTTGGACTCTCTCGACAACTGATGATTTTCCATACCTACCGAGAGACATAAACTAGCTGCTGAGGGCCAAGTGAGAAACTAGGCTACACGTGTGCTGTATCGCGAGTTGGAACCGCGAGGTGTCGACTTGCTGATCTTATCACTACTGCGGGAGAGGCGTCTAAGTCGAGTTAGTTTTGACAACGCAGAACCCCTCCCTTGATGCACAACTCGGTGATCAGCGAACCTGTTGCTAATGACCATAAGGTGATCGCGACGATTTCGGCTTCAACGTCTAGCAATTAAATAAAGACCGGGGAAGCGGAAGATAACGGCAACACATTGCGCTGCTGTTGGTCTTGTCTGCAGGTGGGAGACTCTAAGAGTAGGTAATCACTAATATCTGGCTCTTCACTCTGCTTGAGAACGTCGGCAATGATTAGAAGTTACTACCTCGTGTAGATAGATAGATAGCCCTCGGGGTCCAATTTAGGTATCCATGCAAGACGATATTGGATATAGCCTATACAGCGAGCTTGTTCCGACGCGTCCCCGTCTGGATATATCTGGATTGTGGAAACTTTAGAATGCAAAGTGATAGGGTGAGCCTGCAGCTATGATAATGTTTGTTAGGTCTTCAATGTTCCGCCAATTTTGGCGGCGGCCATTTCTTGGGACAATTAGGTCAGACCGCCTCCTCGCTGAGAAACACCTCGTTTCATCATGGCGAATCGCCGCGAGAGACTTGCGGCCGCTGTCTACGGGATGTTCTCGCCCGAAATCTTCGCCGTTCCCGAACAGCTCGGTAGCGGCCTCAAACTGGACAACCTTGAAGAGATATCCACTCTACGGAATCCACTTGAAGCGGAGTTATCGCAGGAACTAAAGAGGCCATATTACTACGTGGTCGTAGTGCCAGGGGATGCAATGTAACCCATGCCTCCCTCTGGCGTCAATACTACCTACTACAATGTTCTAACCCCCCGGATAGAGGCAAAAGAACATACTCAGTATCCTCAAACAGCTGGTGAGTGAACCACGATAGCCCCCCACTACTGTACATCAACCAACTCTACCATTATATTGACAATTCTAGAATGGAAAAAGCTCTGCCGATCGAGCAAGTGGAAGGCTTATCGTTCATCGCTTTTAACTTCCTGAAACTGCTACGCCGCCTAACAGAGTCCGATGCCGGATTGGATGCGTAGAAGTTACAACTAGCAAACAGCGTATTCACTCACGGCTGAATGGTCGTGCGCGGCAGCAGTGAGCGAGCAATCAAGCAAACCGGAGGCTCGGGAATTAATATCCCTGACAATGGAGGGGTCGATGAATGATCTTATATAATCCGACGTGATTACTGTAAGTCATTCGTACAACTAGTGGTGTAGTACACTAGCATGTGCCGGATGGGCATGAGAGATTGAGACCAGGCGTGCCTCCTAACGGGTTTTGTGCTAGGGAGTGTTGTAGAGACACCCCCGGTTAGTTCGGGCCGGCTTATTGCAACAGAGAATGGTCTACCATCGCAAACAACAGAGACGAAAAGCCAACTGACTGGGAAGCAGGCTGTTGTGGCGAGCAAGCACCTGTAGGTCACTGTTGGCTTTTTCTGGCTTGAGACTGCAGCGCGGGTGATTCTAGACATTCCAGACTTGCAAGGGCCGCTGTCTTTGTTTGGCCACGAGCAGGTAGTTGAGGGAGGGGTCGGGGGTTTTTGACCGAGATGCGGTCAGTCTGACTGCCCGCCCACTCTCGTGCCGAGGGCAAGCCAGCTCATGGACAAACGGCAAGGGGTGATCCTATCGTCAGCAGCCATGCGGCACAGTGATTAAGGTTTTAAGCATATTCCTCCTCGCTCTGCTCCGCGGCGGAATAGCGCAGTCGCAGCGCCAGTACAGTAAGTGAGATGACGCGATAGACTCATGAGTCGGTTTGGGACTGGCAAAGTCGTGGCAATGATTGACCACCGTCGCATTGCACTGTACGGCAGCTAGTAGCACAAGCGTTGCTTGGTGTCTGTTCTATTTTTGAAGCTGGGAAACACAGCAGCCGCGAAATTTGATGATGATGACGGCGTTTACTGGCCCACGATCCACCGCTACGATCACTTCATGTAAGTAAGCAAGCAAGTCATACTATAGTGCTATGTAAGTATGCGCTTGTACGTAGATTGGTATAGATATAGATATAGATATGGATATGAGAATGGGAATGCGGATAGGTAGGAGGTCTGTAAATAAGTACCTAAGTAGCATCGTGATGGAAGGGCCAGTTCTGGCTGGTCCTTGTAAACGCGGGTAGCCGAGCCCTGGATAGCAGGGACTGTATGTACCTGAAGTACAGAAGTTACAAGTACTAGTACTTGGCACAGCGTTAGTGGTTCACCTTTGGACCAATCAAACTTGCTCATTAGCCTTAGTCGAGCCAATGAGAGCCTTCAAATCCAGTCAGCGCAAAGCGCTCAGCAATAAGATATCTACGACAATAGGCGCTTGTTTGTACCTACAGGGCCTGCAGTACCTTAAACCCTCGCTTCTCTTCCTCCACGTCGTCCTTCTGCGTGCAACGTCCTCTGTTATCCACTTCTGCCTCAACTTTGCACTCTTCCAAGTCACCTTAGTAGTATCCTCTGCCTACAGTCCTACTAGATCTACATGGGCGTATAATTCTCTACTTCTACCAAGTTGATAGCCATGTGAGCCATGTTACCCAATTTACATAAACATCCATACATAAGATAGTACTACGCTACTGCTACACTAGCACAGAGCGAAACTCAACGTACCCACGACCACTATCCACTCCTCCCACATTCCACAGTCGCCCACAGTCACAACGCCGGCCTGAGTGGTGCCGACTAGGCTTGCTGCTATACTGTATGGCGTATCTGTGAAGATCTAAGCGGAATCCGAGGATGCGAATGTGTCCAGGGGCTGGATTGGTCCCACCGCCTCGACAGGCTTGAACCCGTTAAGGCTGACTGTTAATTCGCCCTCGTCCTCCCCATGTAAGCTTTGTCTGTGTGTGCCTGCAGCAGCCGGTGCGTACTGTAGTAGTGAGTAGTGTTTATGGCAGCCCCCGTCTGATGAGCCATGCTGATATGGGTAGCGTACGCTCTACGGCATCTCTAGCCTCTAGTTTGGACACAGCCCTTGTTCGTTTCGATACACCTTGGCGGGACGTGGTACCTCTGTACCCTGAAGCCATGTCCGCATGTGTAGTTGCTCGTACTGCGGGACGGTACCGTAAGCCCGGCGCAAAGGCCGTAACCTAAGCTTCTCGTACGCGCTACTGTTTCTCGCTGTCTCCGCCTTTATCGCGATGCTGACTGACTGCCTTACGGTACTGCTCACTATGCAGGAATCCAGGCTCGACGTGGGGACACCTTCCCCCGTGGTAACGATGTGCGGGTTCTATATAACACCTCAACGCTGGGCCCTCGAAGTCGGGAGAGCTCTCATTGTTTCCTCAACTCCCCTTTTTCTTTCCTTGTGGTCGTGACGATTTTACGAAACCGGGGTGCGTCCTCCGTTTTCCCATAGAGCTATAGAATCCATTTGTTCAACACACGAGGGTTCCAACAAGCCCTCTTCTTCCCCAAGCCTGTTATTCAACTTGCACATTCTTTGACGACCCTAGTTGTTGCTGTGTATATACCCCTTTATCACACGATCTGCCCATCCATATAACCGCTCAGTGAGATACCCGAGTCAACATGGCGCTTTCAAAACAAGAAATCGAGACCATCCTCGCCAAGGATGGTCCTATGCCCATCGCCATCATTGGTGTTTCGGGCAGATTCCCCGGAGATGCGACGACCCCAGACAAACTTTGGGATATGGTCTCCCAGGCGAGGAGTGCGTTGACCGACGTACCAAAGGACCGCTACAACATTGATGGATTTTACCACCCTAGTGCCGAGCACCAGGGAACCACGAGTACCCGAAAGGGCCACTTCATTTCATCTGATGTTGGCCTGTTCGATGCTCCTTTCTTCAAGATCTCTGCTCAGGAGGCCCATGCTATGGACCCCCAGCAGAGACTTGCTCTTGAACTCTCATTCGAGGCCTTGGAATCAGGTATGATCAAACCACTTCTGTTGGAGTTGACGAACCTAGTAGCTAATCACGAACGTTCAGCTGGCCTGACAATGGCCGACGTTGCCCAAGCCAAGATGGGCTGTTACCTTGGAACATGCGTCAGAGATTATGCCGCGATTCGTGCCATTGACCCTGATGATTACCCGTAAGTGTCCTTCGTGCTGGACGGTTTAAGAACTCTGACTAAGGATGGCCTAGTCGTTACGAAGCTAACGGTTCCATGGGTACTGCCATGGTCTCCAACCGAATTTCCTGGTACTTCGACCTGAAGGGACCTAGCTTGACGCTTGATACCGCTTGCTCATCGTCCCTTGTTTGCTTGCACTTAGCCATGCAGAGCATTCGCACCGGAGAGTCGAATATGGTATGCTTGGAGAAGTCTTTGAACGCCCAGACGACTTGATGTTGACGTTGATATAGGCTCTCGTCGGTGCCACCAACCTGATTCTGGCACCACACACTTCCAACCATCTCAGCACCTTGTCATTCTTGTCCAAGGATGGCAAGTCGCAGTCATTCGACCACAAGGCTAACGGTTACTCCCGTGGTGAGGGTGTTTCTTTCGTTGTTGTCAAGTCTTTGGCCGACGCCCTTCGAGATGGTGACTGCATTCGTGCGGTTGTTCGAGGAACCTCGGTGACCCACGACGGTCGAACTCCCGGTATCAACCTTCCTTCTGCCGAATCCCAGGAGGATTTGATCCGTGCCGCGTACTTGAACGCAAACTTGACGCCCGAGAACACCACGTACTTCGAGGCTCACGGCCCTGGCACGCCCGCCGGTGACCCGTTGGAGACTTCTGCTATTTCCAAGGTCTTCAGCAAGTACCACTCTCCCGATTTCCCGCTCTATGTTGGCTCCGTCAAGTCCAACATCGGTCATTTGGAAGCTGGTGCTGGTATTGCCGGTCTGACGAAAGCTATCTATGCTCTCGAGAAGGGGCAAATCCCTCCTAACATCTGGTTCGAAAGAGCCAACCCCAAGATCCTGCTCAAAGAATGGAACCTTTCCGTTCCCACGGAACTTCTTCCTTGGCCCACTGATGGCCTACGACGTGCCAGTATCAACTCCTTCGGATACGGTGGTACCAACGCTCATTGTATTATTGATGATGCTTATAATTACCTCTCCAGCCGTGGCCTCATCGGGCGCCACAATACTACTCCTGTCGTCCCTCGACCTGCCGCCATTCTCAGCCCGGAGGGCGAAGTTCCTACCTCCATGGCATCATCTGCTTTCGCCACTAGCGTTATGAACTCCGAAGTTGTCAGCACTGAAGGTACCACCACACCCGCCTCTGAGGTTGGCAGCGTAGAGGACCTCGGAGTTATTTCCTCCACTCCCCAACTTCTCGTCTGGTCGCACCACGAACAGAACGGTATTGCAAGAACTGCCAAGGATTTGCAGACCTACCTCAAGGAGAACAATATCCTTGTTACCGAGGCTCCCACTCACCTCAAGCGCTTGGCTTACACACTGTCGGCACGCCGAACCCGACATGCTTGGGCTTCTTACGTCGTCGCTTCAGACCTTGATGAAGCTGTCAAGGAGCTCGAAACCCCTGCTAAGCATCTGCGCCCGTCAGACAACCTTGCTTCGGTCTGGATCTTCACCGGCCAAGGTGCTCAGTGGTTCGGTATGGGCCGTGAACTGATGGCTTACCGCACCTACAGAACTCGTATTGAGGAAGCTGCTGCTCACCTCAAGTCTCTTGGCTGTGAATGGGATCTGGTCGAGGAACTCGGAAAGAGCCAAGCTGATTCGCGAGTCAACGAGCCCCAGATCAGCCAACCGGCCTGTACTGCCGTGCAAGTTGGTCTCGTCGACTTATTGAAAGAATGGGGCGCCTCTCCCGACTTTACTGTCGGCCACTCGAGTGGAGAAATTGGTGCCGCTTACGCTAAGGGTGCCCTCTCCCGAGAGGCTGCCTGGACTGTCGCCTACCACCGTGGTCGTCTATCCGCAAGTCTCAACATTACCGGTGCCATGTTGGCTGTTGCTCTTGGCGAGGAGGGTGTGCAGCCTTTTATTGACCAGTGCACTTCCGACCCCAAGCCCGTCATTGCTTGCGTCAACAGCCCTGAAAGCGTGACGCTTTCCGGTAGTGTGGAGGGTATCGATGAGGTGCTTAACATTATCGGCAGCCAAGCGTGGGCCAGGAAGCTACTTGTCAAGACTCCTTACCACAGTCCTTTCATGAGGAAATTGGCTGAGCCTTACTACGAGTCCATGAAGGGTATCACAGGTGGCGAAGCTACCTCTACCCGCATGTTCTCTTCCGTTACTGGTAAAGAGATTGACGATGCTGGTCTTCTCAACCCTCAATACTGGGTCGACAATATGGTCAACTGCGTCCGTTTCAGTCCTGCGCTATCTGGAATCCTGAGTGAGCCCGCTGTTTCCGGCAAACCCGTTGTCTTGATGGAAGTCGGACCTCACGGCGCCCTACAGGGTCCTGTCAAGCAGATCATCAAGGCTTTGCCGACTCAACCTTCCGAGATGAACTTATTCAGCTTGCTCACGCGTAAGGAAGATGCTATCCGAACTACACTCAAGGGTGTAGGTATTCTGTTTCAGAAAGGTCTACCTATCGATGTTAGCAAGGCCAACCAGCTCGATTCTAAGCAGGAATCTCCAAGCTTCCTTGTTGATCTTCCTCCTTTCTCTTGGAACCACAACACCCGATTCTGGTATGAGACCGCTCTGTCTTACGCTTACAAGAACCGAAGTGAGCCTAAGCATGATATTCTGGGCTCACGCGACATTTTCTCTGGCGATGCTGAGCCTGCTTGGCGTAACTACCTGCGCACCTCTGAGATTCCTTGGGCTCGCCACCACGGTGTGCAGGACATCTTCCTGTTCTCCGCTGCAGGTTTCCTAACCATGGTTGTGGAGGCAATGCGCCAGATTGCCGAGCCTGGCAAGGTCGTGGAGGGTGTCCAATTTCGAGATGTCTTCCCTGGTGCCCCGATTATCCTGACCGACAACGAGGACCAGCCCGTCGAGACAAAGCTCCAGCTCCGCAACTGGCGCCTGGCCTCACGATCTCTCACCACATACTGGAAGGAGTTCTCTATTTCCAGCCGTACTCGTGATGGCACATGGACCCAGCACAGCACTGGTCTTGTCTCCCTGAAGTATGCAGCTGACAACCACGCGACCAGCTTTGCCGATGAACAGGCAGCCAACAACGAAGTTTACAAAAACGAATATGCTCGCATTCAGGAGTCTGGACTGACTCCCCACACTGGCGAGGAATTCTACACCAAGTTTGAGAAGCTTGGTATGCGCTGGGGTGAAACCTTCAAGACCCTCCAGGAGTCGCGCACTGCTGGTAATGCTGTTGTTGCCACTCTCCAGGTTCCTGACACTCAATCTTGGATGCCTGCTCACGTGGAATCCTCCTACGTCATCCACCCTGCTACACTTGATGGTATCTTCCACATTCTCCTCGCCGCCGAGGGCGTCGAGAAGATCACCGTTCCCAAGTACATCGAGCGGATCTACGTTTCCACTAAGCTGCCGACCGAAGTCGGCTCCAAACTACGAGGTTACGCTGAGATCAAGGAAAAGTGGGCTGATGGCACCAACGGAACCGTCGTCCTGTCCGATGAGAAGTGGGATGAGCCCCTTCTCATCTTCGAGGGCTTAAAGTCGACTGACTACAACTCCGACAGCAAGGACGAAGAGAAAGACGAGGCCAAGATTAAGACTGTTCGCAAATTGGGTGCCCACTCAACCTGGCATGTTGATGTCGAGAACTCACCCGAAAAACTAAAGGAGATCTTAACCGATGCCATCAATAAGGCTCCCCAGGTTCCATACAAGGAAGTCTATGACCTCGAGTGGTGTGCTTACATCGTATGCAAGAGAATGGCCCAGCGTTTCACTGACGAAGACGCTACGCGCATGGCAGCTCACCATCTGATTTTCTACAACTACATGAAGAATCAGGTTAAGCTCGCAAGCGAGAACAAGCTTCCCTGCCAGACACCCGAGTGGCTGTCATCTAGCAAGGAGACCGAGGACGAGTCCTTGCCCGTGCCGCCGCTACCAGTCTTGAGGGTAAGATGATGGTTCGCATCAGCGACAACATTGAGAGTGTCCTTCTTGGCGAGATTGAGCCATGGGAGCTTATGAACCACGACAACGCTCTTAATGAGATGTACCGCTATGGTCTTTCCGACGAACGAACTCCCGCTGTCCAGTGTGAGTATATCAAGCGCCTGGCTGCCAAGAAGCCTCTCCGCATCCTTGAAATCGGTGCCGGTACTGGTTCGGCCACCAGCCGCATCTTTGCTGCTCTGGGTGAAAACATTGCTGGCAAGCTCACTAAGTACACTTACACCGATATCTCCGGTTCTTTCTTCGCCGAGGCTGCCGAAGAGTTCAAGGAGTACCGCTCTCTCATGGACTTCAAGGTCCTGAACGTTGAGAACGAGCCTGCAGCTCAGGGCTTCGAGGAGGGCACTTACGACGTGGTCGTTGCCTTCCAGGTCTTGCACGCTACCTCCAAGATTAGCACGACCTTGGCCAACGCCCGCAGACTGCTGAAGCCTGGTGGTAAGCTCATCGTGACTGAGTTGACTAGCAAGATTGGTAGACGTTCCGCCGTCTTCGGTTTGCTCGCTGGTTGGTGGCTTGGTGAGGATGACGACCGACACTGGGGCCCTGAGCTTTCAGAAGAGGGCTGGGACGAGCGTCTTAAGTCAGTTGGCTTTACTGGTGCTGATCTGTGCTTCCGTGACCGTGATGACATTGGTTGGTCTTCTTCGCTCGTCGCCTCTACTAACCCTATTGAGCCTAAGATCGAGCCTCTCAGCAACGTTACCATCGTCACTGGTGCTGACGAGTCTGCTCAGGCCAAGGGTCTTGTTGAGGAACTGACCAAGAGGCTTACGGCTGAGGGTGCTATCGTCGATAAGATGGCCCTTAGCGAAGCAGTTGAGGTTGACTTAACAAAGAGCCGTGTCATCGTCGCTGCTGAGGTCGAGAAGTCGGTATTGACCGACATGAACGAAGCGCAGTACGCAGCCGTCAAGAACATCTTTCTCCGATCTGATGGAACCCTATGGCTCACCCAAGGCGGTGCTACCATTGACACTCAGCGCCCTGCTCTCAACATGATCACTGGTCTGGCCCGCACCGTCCGTGGTGAAGCCCCGGAGATTCGCCTCGCTACCCTTGATCTCGATCCCAACGTCGCGCTCGACGATGCTTCCACCACAAGCACGATAATCAAGGTACTCAACATCCAGGGTGATGCCGCCAACGATGAGCATGAATTTGCCGCTCGCAACGGTGCTCTCAACATCCTGCGTCTTTGCACTGATGAGAACCTAAGCCGACTTCTTGAGCCTAATGAGGACAATGAAAACGCTCTGTCCCTACAGCCCCTCAAACAAGCTAACCGTGCTCTCAAGCTTGACATCAAGGCCACTGGTGAGCTTGACAGTTTCTTCTTCAGCGATGATGCCGAGCACGAGAAGCCTCTCGGCGATTCCGAGGTCGAGATTGAGGTTAAGGCTGTGGGTCTCGACCAGTTTGACATGGTTGTGGCTGTTGGTCAAATTTGGGACGTTAACCTAGGTATCGAATGTTCTGGTATCGTCACTCGCGTCGGAAAGGATGTTTCCGACTACACTGCTGGTGATCGTGTCCTTACCGTCGCAAATGGCTGGTACAGAACCTATGTCCGCAACAGCCAGGAGAACTTCCAGAAGCTTCCTGAGTCTATGTCCTTCGAGGAGGGCGCTTCTCTCATGATCTCTTACGGTACTGCTGCCTACAGTATCTACAACGCTGCCCGTCTCGAGGCTGGTGAGACTATTCTGATCCACTCGGCCGCTGATGTTCTCGGCCAGGGTGCGATCCAGATGGCTCAACACATCGGTGCTGAGGTCCTCGTCACCGTCTCTTCCGAGACTGAGAAGAACCTGCTTAAGGAGAAGTACGGCATTCCTGATGACCACATTTTCAGCAACAAGGATGCCGGCTTCGTGCAGGGCATCAAGCGTGTCACTAAGGGCGAGGGTGTCCAGGTCGTTATTAACTCGCTCACCGGCGAATTGCTACGCCAGACCTGGCACTGCATTGCACCGTTCGGTCGCTTCATTGAGCTGGGTGTTAAGGATATCAAGTCCAACACTGGTCTTGACATGGTACCGTTCCTTAACAACGCTTCATTCTCTGGTGTCAACTTACTGCAAATGTACCGGACCAACAAGCGCGTCTTCAGCAAGCTTTTGGCGGATGTCATGAAGAAGTACACCGAGGGCGTGTTCAAGCTTGTGCCGCTTAACATTAAGAAATTCTCCGAGATTTCTGACGCTTTCCGCATCCTACAGTCTCGCCGCTCGCTAGGTAAGGTCGTTCTCCAGGTCATTGACGATGATCTTGTTCCCGTCACGCAGGGCAAGAAGACCGAGCTTAAGCTCAACCCCAACGCTACCTACCTCATTCCTGGTGGTACCGGTGGTCTCGGTCGTGCTATGCTCACCTGGATGGCTGACCGGGGTGCGAAATACTTCGCTCTCGTCTCCCGCTCTGGTGCTAAGAACCCCGAGGTCCAAACTGTTCTCGCCGATCTTGCCGCCCGAGGTGTTCAGACCCAGGTCTACGCAACCGACATTGGTGAGGAGGCCGAGTGCGCCAAGGTCCTTGAGGAGATTGCCAAGAGCGACTTCCCACCCATCAAGGGTACAGTTGTCCTAGCCATGAACGTTAAGGTAAGCATTTCCCCTGAATCCCAGTGAAACTTTTGACATGACTGCTAACACTCGCTCTCAGGACTCCATGTTCGAGACTATGCCCCTTGATGCTTGGAACGGCGCCATCCGCCCCAAGTACTTTGTCACCACCAACCTTCACAACCAGCTGCCCAAGGACCTCGACTTCTTCATCACACTGTCTTCTGCCGCCGGCCAGATCGGTTCCATTGCTCAGAGCAACTACAATGCTGGTAACGTGTACCAGGACGCCATCACATACCACCGCCGCACTTTGGGTTTGGCTGGAACTTCAATTGATCTTGGCTGGATGGGTGACATCGGTTTCGTGTCTGAGCAAGGCAAAGTGCCAGAAATTGTCGCCTGTGGCGCGCCACAAATTGGCTCCGCTCAGCTGTGGGCGATCCTCGAAGAGGCCATGGCCGGTGAGATCCGTAACCAGCCTACCCTGGGTCTAGCAAGCGGCGGTCTCGTCAAGGCCAATGGTTTCGACGAGCCCTACTGGTTCGCCGACGCCCGCTTTGGACCTCTTCGAGCCTATGACTCTGCCACGCAGAACGCCAAGTCCAACAAGAACAGCGGTGCGACTGTCGACCTCGCGGCTGTCATCGGCGCAGCCAAGACCATGGCCGATGCGACCAAGGTGGTCTGCCAGGGCCTCATGGTCAAGCTTGCTAAGGGTCTTATGATGGAGCTCGAAGATCTTGACCCAGCCCGCCCCATCAACACGTACGGTGTCGACTCGCTCATCGCCGTCGATATCCGCGCCTGGGCCCTCAAGGACCTCCAGGCTGTCGTCCACGTCTCGGAGATCCTCAAGAACCAGCCCATGATCGACCTCGCGCAGCACATTGCTTCCAAGTCGAAGTTCCTGTCTGCCTCCCTTCAACCTAAGGCATAAACAAATACACTCAATAAACCAGGGGGGAAAACAGCGTTGTATATAGAAACATCTAGATGAAAGATGTCTTAGCTTTCTGCATTCGAAACTTTTCGCTTGGGACTATCTTTGGTTGATTTTAATCATTTATTGAAGGAGTTGGTTGGTAGATGCGCATGGGTAGATTGTTGCTTTTCTGGCGCATTGCATGAGCGTTTTGAGCATTAGATAGCGATGAAATTAAGTCACGACCACAGTTCTAACAAACTATTTTGGGGGTTGATTGCCATGTGAAGACTTAGATTGGCCGTGATGACGAGTATCTCGCAGTGGTACCGAAGGTCTTAGTTGCAATAACCTTAACAGAAGCTGGGGAATCCCAAGCAATGATATCTTACGGGCGTCGACAATTGAGTGACCTCGTCCATTGAGGTGCTTTGAATTGATAGAGGCAAGATTCTACCCATGAAAGCGAAGGATTGCTATCGATTTCTACATGCACACCCGCTCATGGACCATCATACTTCTGCCATTGACACTTCAGCACATGCCATCGTCTCCGTGTCTAGGTTGGCTGGCCTTATTATTTGTGCATCGCACCTCTACGAATTTCAGGGGAGAGCCTCACAAGACTACATACCTAGATAGGTCGAGATGTTGCTACGTGTCGTGTAACAATCGCTTGATCATCCCTGGCAATGCAAAACGCGGCACAATTACAAAGCCCGCGAAAAGGCATAACTGAGCCCGAGGATGGGGTGCGTATGTGAAGCCCAAGCTCGTTAAATTAGTTGAGCAGACTCACGTTTGACTGTCGTCAATCATGTGTAAATGCAGAAGATGTAACGACCGGCGGTAAGAGGCGGAGATCATGCTAGCCCGTAAGGACTGGTCACTTGCTTCCAATATCGGCGTCTGGATGGGATTACTCTGGAGCACAAGATAGAGGAAGACTCGACTGTAACAAGAGTCCTGGCGGGACCAGAGGCTTTGTTCAAGCTCACCTACAATAAAATGTGCCCGTGTACAATTTGTTGTTGAAGAGGGAAAAGAGGAAAGACGCGAAAAAAAACGAGACGGATTCTATTATATGTGCCCCGCCTTTTTTACAGCAGAGATTGTGCAGGCCCAAGCTCTATCTTGACACCACTGCACTTGCACTCTCATGGAAGTGCCTAGGTATCTTGTCATATAGAGTTAGCAGTACAGGTACAATCAACAGACAGAGTTGAGCAAGTACCCCTGGGTAGGTACCTACCTAGGTAGGTTCCTAGGTAAGTAGTGGGGCCTGGCCGGCGCTGTGTCCAATGACGAGTCCCGTAAAATAATCGCCCGCTTAACTGCCTAGCGTCACGGCCAGTCGGGGGCCACTTCGAGCCTCCCACCCAACCAATGGCCAGTGCTCTGTAATCCGGGTGAGCGATTCAAGCATCGCTGAGGAAAAGGACGTCAACACCTCGAGCCGGCCCTTCATATCAATCAATTGAGCGTCACCCACCCCCGACCATCCGTCTCCCTCCCTCCCCCCCAAACCCTCATATTCCGTCGGGACGACACGATGCTTCGACAGACGCTGGCAAAGTCAGCTTGGCGGACGCCCCGGCATGCCGCCGCCGTATCACAGAGAGCTTTTTCCGCCTCACCCCGACGCCCGGCCGAGGTCGAGCTCACAGTTGGTCAGTCGCCCCCAGATTCCGGCCCCTCTGCGGCACGCTGCTAACCGCTTCCCCAGATGGAAAGAAGGTGTCAATTGAAGGTATACACGCACACCACTCGATCGCCGAGCCGGGCCGATACTGCGAGATTCCTGACTAACTGCGCATAATAACTATAGCTGGGTCGGCCTTAATTCAAGCCTGCGAGAAAGCAGGTGTTACAATTCCTAGGTTAGCCAGATTCTTGGATGCAATTCGAGGCGGTTTTCAAAGACCTTACTAACATAGGTGCCCCCAGATATTGTTATCATGAGTACGGATATCCCCTCACCGTCGGCCCGATCTCTCTGAATCGCTAACAATATCACTCAGAAAACTGATGATCGCCGGTAACTGTCGTATGTGTCTCGTCGAAGTCGAACGCGCTCCCAAACCCGTCGCCTCGTGTGCCTGGCCCGTACAGCCCGGCATGGTCGTCAAGACCAACTCACCACTCACACACAAAGCCAGAGAAGGAGTCATGGAGTTTTTACTGGCAAACCACCCCCTTGACTGCCCTGTCTGCGACCAGGGTGGCGAGTGTGATCTCCAGGACCAGTCTATGCGCTACGGTGGCGACAGAGGCCGATTCCACGAAATCGGTGGCAAGCGAGCGGTTGAGGACAAGAACATCGGACCCTTGATCAAGACCTCCATGAACCGTTGTATCCACTGTACGAGATGTATTCGATTCGCCAACGACGTTGCTGGTGCCCCCGAAATGGGCTCGTTCGGCCGTGGCAATGATATCCAAATTGGTACCTACCTCGAACAGAACCTCGACTCCGAAATGTCCGGCAACGTTATCGATCTCTGCCCCGTCGGTGCCCTCACATCGAAGCCCTACGCTTTCCGAGCTCGTCCTTGGGAGCTGAAGAAGACCGAATCTATCGACGTTTTGGATGGGCTGGGATCTGCTATTCGTGTCGACAGCCGTGGCCTTGAGGTTTTGCGTGTCCAGCCCCGCCTCAACGACGATGTAAACGAAGAGTGGATTAACGACAAGACCCGATTCGCCTGTGATGGTCTCAAGACCCAGCGCCTTACGATGCCTCTTGTTCGGAGAAACAATAAATTTGAGCCCGCTACTTGGGAACAAGCCCTGACTGAGATTGGTGCTGCTTACCAGCACCTCGCACCCAAGCCCAATGAGTTCAAGGCCATCGCTGGTGAACTGACGGAAGTCGAGTCTTTGGTAGCTATGAAGGATCTGGCAAACAAGCTTGGCCATGATAATTTTGCCCTTGATATGCCCTCTGGAAGCCAGCCTCTTGCTCACGGTGTCGACGTTCGGACTAACTACCTCTTCAACTCAAAGATTTGGGCCGTGGAGGATGTTGATTGCCTGCTGCTTGTTGGTACCAACCCGAGACACGAAGCTGCTGGTCTGAATGCCCGTATACGGAAGCAATGGCTGCGCTCAGATTTGGAGATCGGCGTTGTTGGTGAGACGTGGCAGTCGACCTTCGAGTTTGAGCACCTCGGTACCGATTACGCCGCTCTAAAGAAGGCTCTTGCTGGTCCCTTTGGAAAGAAGCTGCAAGCAGCCAAGAAGCCCATGATCGTGGTCGGCTCCGGCGTTACGGATCATGCTGATGCTAAGGCTTTCTATGAGCTAATCTACTCATTCGTTGAGAAGAACGCTGCCAACTTCCTGACGGAGGAACACAACGGTTTCAACATCTTGCAGAGGGCAGCTTCAAGGGCGGGAGCTTTCGAGGTTGGCTTCACAACACCTTCACCTGAAGTCGCCGAGACCAAGCCCAAGTTCATCTGGCTACTTGGCGCCGACGAGTTCTCGGAGGCTGATATCCCCAAGGACGCTTTTGTTGTATACCAAGGCCACCACGGTGACAAGGGAGCCCAGATTGCGGACATTGTTCTGCCCGGAGCTGCATACACAGAGAAGGCCGGCACATACGTAAACACGGAAGGTCGGGTACAGATGACCCGTGCTGCTACCTCCCTGCCCGGTGCTGCTCGCACAGATTGGAAGATCATCCGGGCCGTCAGCGAGTTCCTTGGCGCCCCCTTACCTTACGACGATGTCGCCATGCTGCGAGACCGGATGGTAGAGATCAGCCCTGCGCTTGCTGCCTATGACATCGTCGAGCCCACATCAGTCCAGCAACTCAGCAAGGTTCAGCTGGTAGATCAGAACAAAGGCGCCAAGTCCACCGGTGAACCCTTGAAGAAGGTCATCGAGAACTTCTACTTCACAGACGTTATTTCAAGGAGGTAAGTTGAAGCATTGCTGGTCACCTTAAAAGCATTCATACTAATTGCGAGAACTAGTTCACCCACAATGGCCCGCTGCTCAGTCGCCAAGGCCACTGGGAACCCCGATACCAACTTAATGGCACCTGGTATGAGCGAGGACAAGCCCATGGGACAGGTTGCCTACGGTGCATAAATAGACATAATAAACGCCAAAGAGTCGATCAAGTCGGGAAAAGGACCTATAGACGCGGGTATATCAACCCCTATAGTATTTCATCTATAAAGACGTCTCCCACCATTCCAAATTGGGAGGGGAGGGATAGAAAATGAGCCTGAACGTTCACTCCCTTTTGTCGCCGCGAAATCTGGTTGAAGAAGGAGTGAGTGAGTGGGTGGGAGCGTACTACACCATGTGTGTGTAGTAAATGTACATATTATATCGCATGCATAGTTATTTTCCGAATCGTGGGGCTCTATAAAGAGACGGAGACGATTAAGAAAGGAAGTAGTAAGCAGGGTGGTCGTGAGGAGAGTCGAGGGAGATGATGACAAGTACAAAGGAGGTGAATTGAATCGTACATTGAAAGTTACCCCTTTTCCCTCGCTTGGAAATATGATATCTAGAGATATCCAGGCTTTAGTCTAACTACAGACGACCGAGCGAGGTACTCAGCCTGGTTATCACATAAGTGAAAGTGCAGGGGGAACATCCCACAATATTGACATGGGTGATGTCCATGCATGGCAAGAAAGGCATGGGATGAGATTACAGGTGAGGAGGAAACGCACTAATTAAAGAATCAGTCTGAGAACCAGACATATGCCCATTAAGTCGAAGGCAGGGAATAGTAAGGAAACTTTTGTTAGTACAAACCAGAGCCTATGTAACACTGCCTCTTCATAGCACAAAATACAAGAGCCTAAGGATCACCCCTTCATTATGTTTAGACCTGCTGACTTTTTCCCCAACGTCACCGAATTTTGTTTCTTGTAATAACACTTAAAAAAGAAAACCGCAACCTGAATTCTCCAATGACCAACACAGAGTACTTTATTCTTTGCAGAATGTTCTACGCGGTTGAGATTGAGGAAACCATCCACGCAACTATATGAGACAATACGTCGTGAATATGCTGTATGGCAATGTGAGTGAGCGGAACAATTAACGCCCACTCAGATCAGCGAGGGCGGTTTAGAACCCTAAGCTCAACTCTGACAATCAATGCCATATGGCAACATCCATAACCATGATGTGTCCAAAGCACCCAGGCAAGGCAGTAGCCTGCCGGGCGTAGGATGTCGTAGACGTATGATTTGTAAATTGTCTGTTTCAGATGATGCTTCTGTGCGACTCGTCATATGTTGATCGCTCTGAGCAACAGTTGAGCTGAAATTCGTCGAAGTGTCGGTAGTTCGGAAGCTGACTATTAGAAACACGAAATTTTGATTGCAACGAAAAGCAAACAACAGGCACCCGACTGCGAGACCACAGCTTAAGGAGAGCAGCGGTACCCACTTGCGCGAAATCAATCCAATGAATATCTTAAAAAACGAAGGCGACTACTGGTATCCACGGCCGCCATAGCGAGGCCCTGCGGGCATACGGCCAACACCCGGCCCAACGCCAGGACCAGGCCGTGTGGCAATGGCGGGGTTCGTACATAGCATGCCAACTCGACTGCCAAATTTGGATCCACGAAGAGACACCATGTGCTTCCGAATGTGAGCGGCCACGATCTCTTTGTGTTGTGGGTTGGCGTGTTGTAGAATCCATTGGATGAGATAGTTACCGTATTGATCGCTTGCGATATCAATCAACGGAATGCGAGGGCGGTCGATGCGACCTTCGCAAACTCGGTCAAGGTAGCGCCCCAGAAACTCCGCGCTCCCAATCTTCAAACACTTCTCAACTACCTTGGAGGCATACTGATCCATGCTATATTCAGCGGCATAGCGAATTACATGGTCAATTGCCCTGCTACGATCAGCCGGAGCACCGTGTTCGCAAATGTGCTGGATACACCAGTTGCCAAACTGTCCATGCGCAACTATATCAATGTTTCCAAGTACCTCCTCGATGCAGGGTCTCTGGGTGGCCGTTAGTACTGCCGTGTTAAGTGTGTATATATATAGATGAAATCCCGGAGTATGGAGCAACTCACCTTGTCTTCTTCGAGACAATTTTCGAAGATATTTTGGACGACAAGACTTCCGGTTTCGCCCAAAGCAACCTCGTGCCACATCCCACGAAGTGCTTCGTTCACATATTTCATGATCTGGGGCGGAGACTCAGTCCATCGGAGCTCAAAAAGCTTCTGCCAAACATGACAAGCGTAGCGATGAATGACAGTCTCAGGGATGCGGCGCAGAAGCTCATGAACCATGATAGCTTTGTAGTCTTCCGGAACGGAGTCGAAAGCCTTTTGGACTACATGGCAACCGAATGGGTCCATAGATAAAGTGAGAGTGCATCCTCTAATGGCTTCCGCGATCTTAATCACTTGCTCCGGGGTACCGTGCTCAAAGCATCGCTGTACCAGGAAGTTTCCGAAGCGGTTGACCATCAAAGGATAAGCTTGGGCAACAATCGCCTCGACAATCTCGTATTTTTGGTCTGGAGTACCAACCTTGAGCTTCTGTTGGAGGAAAATAGAAGCTTGCTGGTCGTTGCTGCATACGATCTTGTCTACGATGTACTTCCAGTTGCAGTTGACGTTACGATCCAGAAGCCGACGGTAGTTTAGCGGCTCTGTAGTGGGGAGGTATGTTTGTCCTTCAGCCGAGGTAGACTGTTACAAATATGAGGTTAGGGGGAGCATATGCACGGGGACTTGGATTTTGTTGACTTACTTCAGATTTCCACGGTCCAGCACCTCCTGAAACAGATGTAAACTCGCTAGCTAGTGGGGATAGAGACGTACCGACAGGTGTCGGCTGGTAATTAGGAAATAATCCGGCACCCAAGCTGTTCTGTGAACCGCCAGATGTGATTACACCAGGTTCATATTGGCCTTGAGGATAGGAGTAACCACCATAGTTAGGCTGGCTGTTATAGCCATGGCCAGCGCCGCCGTAACCCTGATCGCCAAATCGAGCGTCGTAACGATTACTCCGTCTACTACCTGGAGGTTTTGTAGTGAAGTCAAAGTCTGGTGTGAGACGTTCGGCTCGGAAATTTTCGGTGGTAGCAGGTTCATAGGACATGGTAGGCTCGACATAGCTGTGACTTGCAGCTCGCCCGGCCCATGGTCCATTCTGCGGCATTCCTAGAGGAGGGTGAGCACCTAGGCCAATGCCACTTGGAATTTGTTTGGTACCTCCCCAAATATTGCGGGAACGGTTGAAGCCACTTGCCGACAGAGCATCGCTGGTATCGGATCGACTGTCATCGAAGCCAGACCAAGGGCGACCGGATTCTCTGCTAATATAATGAATATTAGCATTGGCGGAGCGAAGACCTGTAGCACGCGGCGCAGGAGGCGCAGGCTGATTGCCGTTAGGAAATCCGGCTTCGATCGGAGAAACACTAGTCGGCTGGCCAAGGCCCGAGTGGCCATGGCGAGTTGAAGCAAGTTCCTGGTCAAGACGAGTTATCTTGCTTTGGGCTTGAGCAAGCTCGAATTTAAGGCGCATCACCTCTTCATCACTAGCAGTGGATTCATTCATCGTAGCGCTTGCTGGCCGGGTACAGGGGCCTGTGCTCCCGAACATTTCGGTTGCGGGGGTCATCGGTACCGAGCTGCTGGTTGCAGTGTGTTCCAGCTTTAGTCCGTCGCCAGCATCTGCCGCGTGACTGAGACCGCTGCCAACAGGAGGAAGGCCAGATGATTGTCGAATCAGCATAGACGAAGGAGGGTCAGTCAGGCTTGATTCCGGGATTTTAGCAGTACCGAACGGTTCAAGGCTCGGCTGAATTTTCTGTCCCAGAGACATCAGCTGGATGGAATCGTTGAGCCGAGTTATTTCTTCGTAACTGGGTGTGGGACAGCTTTGATTGACTAGTGACGAAGTCGAAAGAACGCCAGTGGGCCTTTTCTGCGTAGATGAGCCACCTGATTCCTGCTACACATGCTAGTTAGCTCTCGTGAACGACACAGGAAAACATACGTAAAACTGAAGGACGTAGTTGACTGAACAAAGGGGTGATTTGGCGCGTGAACAACCATCACTAACATAAGCTGCCTCGATATTTTAGTAGATAATAATGATGATACTTACAAAATTGAGGAGGGACTTGAGCTGGTCACCTGGCGTGGCGGCGGGAAATTCCTCCCGGCCGACCTTGGTGTTTTCGTCCACGTGGGCGGTCTTGGATCCTGGAGTACGGCGTACAGTAGGGGACCCAGTTGAGCGGGCCACTGACATCTTGCTGTTTCGGTTCGAGTGGACGCTTCTCGAGTCTAGACCTGATATAAGACGTTGAGAGTCCGTGCTTGGAGGAGATTGTTTTTTTTTTTTTTTGGGCCGGGTGTTTTCCTAGTCACCCACGCAAAAATTGACGATTGAAAGATATGCCAGAATAGCAAAGACTAGATCATGTGGCGAGTGAGAAACACCAGAATTGATGGTGAGAAGTTGTGGCCAAATGATGGAGATGCAGAATGGAGTGAAGAAACGAAAGTGCAAAAGATGGATTTCAACGACCGGGTGGCAATTGAGACAATTAGACGACCGCAGTATTACAGGCTGGAGCTCATATAAATTACAAGGGCGAGGAAGCCAGCTCCGAGTGAATGCAAGATGAGATCAGTTAGGAGAAGGTGTCGGTAGAAACAGTATGGGACTGGACAAGATGTGCGTGCTAGTCTGCCAACCCAAGGAAGGGGCTTATTAGTACATGTGAAGATGGCAACTGATTGTCGGGCCGAAAGAGGAGTGTTTAGATGGTGGTGTGGCAGTAGCCGTATGCTTGCGTATATTCTCGGCAGCTAACGACTCGGGAGATCGTAAGTAGATGGCAGATGCACCGGACCTGAGACTCGTTAGATGTGGTAGGAGTTCCGAGCAGCCAACCTACCCACCTCAACACCTGCTAGATGGCGTAGCTTCCAACGATCTAGAGGTGGAAAGTGTCAGACTAGAGTAAGATAGAAAGCCGGTGCCAGAAGATGATCCAAAGGCAAGCGAGTTGGGCTAGTGGAATGCTCTCATACCTCTTCGAGATCAACAGGCGGAAGCTAGGAAGCGGGATGGACGGTGTAGGCGGATGGGTGGGTGGGTGGATAGATGAATCTGAGAGAGGATGTCGTGATGGAGGAGTCGTGATGGCAGAAGAAGAAGAGAGAATATACAACTGGGAGAATGCGGTATGCCGAGTGGCGAGTGGTAGGTAAGTGCCAGATGTCAGGGATGAAGAAAGCTGGAGGCCAAGACGCATCAATCACCTCAGAACTCGAGCGAATGCGGGTAGGGGCTTGAAGGTACCTGTACTTTTCACTACGGGTGTTGCGCTTGTTAAGTGAGGTGCTACTTGTACCTCGAACGCAGGATTGAGGCAGGTGTGAACAAGTACATACCTAGGTAGTTACAGGACAAGCAATTGGCGTGGTTGATGCCCTTGCCGGATTGCGAGGACAGTTGGTGTGGAAGGTGAGTCTGGAAAGCGCGATGGATGGCGGTGGGCGGCGAGGAGCCACTCTGAGAAAAGGTTCGCTATCCTACCAACGTCGATATGTTTACCTTTCTGCTGCCTCTATTCCATTCAAGATCAGATGCTGATTGGGCTGGTGTAGGCACTTGACACTTTGTTTGTCAACTACCTAGGTACCCAAGAACGAGTGCATCGTTAAGGATATTAATTTTAGCCAAGTGAATGTAAATATCAGCTTTTGGGTATGTAGGTCACTTAAATTCGTGGGTACCGAGACGCACCGTGACACTGTCGCGAATTCGCCGCCAGTGCAGTGTACGTTGTTCTATAAGAAGTCGTGCCCAAGGCAGATGGATGTAAGCTCTCGGGAGACCCTTTGGAGCCGGCTTTGTGAGCTACTTGCCAGTCTGTAATCTCAAGCTCCCTGCCTAAAACTTCAAACACAAAGCGTAGACTCACTGCTTATTACGAAGTGATTATGTTCAGCCTCACAAAGCCCTCGTCTTTCTCGAGGGTAAAGAGACTGAAAGTCAATGTCTGCTCGGTAGGTTAGGAACGCAGTACCTACCTACCATGATGGTGATATACATTTTCAGTAGCACACCTAATTGATATGTCAACCAAGAGACAGTAGGACATCCCTAATTAGGGAATAGGGATAGAACGGAACCGAATTACACAAGAACAAGGGAGATGTGTAGAAGAAAGTGTTTGCGTGTTGACGACGTGCATCTCCTACACGACAACCCCAGTTTCAATGCTAGCACGTGGTAGAACAACGGCGTACAAGATTGGATCCTTTGCTATTCAATATGAGCACATCCTAAAGCATCCAATCACATGTTGCATGACAATCGCAACACATGAACTCTACATCAATCAATGTAATCCCCTGAGTGGTATCTATCACCGCATAACGGGTCGGGGATATGATTCCACCCACCTACGGTCAATGGTTCTGGCGTTTGACGAAGTTTCCGCGCCTTGAGCGTCAAGGAACCGAGGAATCCGTGTCGCCAATAGTGGCTACGCTGGAGGGACGAAGTTTCGAGAGCCCGGGCCATCCACCATAGGAGTCTCTTCTTCCTACTGTCACATCGAAACCCTTCAATTTTAATCTTTCGTGGATATCGCGATTGTTTTACATGTCATAATACAAGTGCTAAACCGTAGCTAACCGAAGTTTTATTTGCCCTTTTTGTCTCTTTTTTCTTCACTGAAGTGTTAGTATCGGGGATATGCGTGGGGTTGGAGGAAGAAATCATACCTGGTGCTGTCCGCTTCTTCTTCGGAGCGCCCTTTCCACGCTGCCTCCGGCTGTAAAAAAAAAGTGAGCATTGGCCATGCGACACAAAAGGCGACTGCAGAAGCGACTTACCCTGCTAAATGTTCCTGTCGATCATCCTCCTCCTCATTCAATGTCTCCAATCCTAGACTCTTGAATTCCTTTTCTAACGTATTTATTGTAGGTCCCTTTGGAGGATAGTATTTCGCTAACGATGGACCACGGAGTCTCTGTCGGAGTATCTTATTTCCCATTCGTATTCCCTCGGGGTTGAAGGTGGTCGAGAAGATCTGGCACTGGACCTAGATGGAATATCAGACGTGGTCAAAATTCAGCTGACGGAGGCGCAAAGTTACCTTCATCAAGTCCAGCAGTCGTGCACGGGGAACAGCCGCCATCTTGGGTGAATGCGCGGCTCGGTATCTGCGGCCTCAATGTGTGGCTAGACGTTGTCGTCGCAAAGCTCCGAACTGCACGTTAACCAAAATCTAAATCCAAGTCTTGATGGAGTTAGGCCAGTCCCCACACATGGCCTGTGCTCCACAGCCTCCATTAGGTACCTAAGGTACATGCCTCAAGTACCTACCTAGGTAAGTACTTCCCAGAAGTAGTATCCACTGTCACTTGTACCTCGAACGAACATTGAATGTTTTTCAATATGCTCATGTACTAACCCAACATCCACCCTCTAGTGCCTTTTTAACACATGGAAGGGAGGTATCATCATGTCGAAACGATCTTTCGAGGAGTTCTCAACAGTATCGTCAAGGTCTCGTTACCAATCGACATTAGAGCATGCCGATAACCTACTAAAGGCCGCCCAGTCTCTTAAGCAGGACCTTGAGCGACTAGGAAAGTACAACGATACCCCATCTCATGAGAAGATCATCTCAACCCTCAAGCAACATAACACCGAGATACACCTCGCGGTGCAGACCCTGTCACAGGATGAAGTACGTTTTCCCAACGGTTCCTTTAGTGTTCATGTCGTGTCTCTAATACCCCTACAGACTTCCACTGTAAGCACGGCATCAACAGACATACATAAGGTCCAGAAAACAGGCCAGCATCAGGAATCTTCAAATGGTCATTCGCTGTCCGGGTTGAAAATTCCCCAGCCGGCACTTCTCACGAAATGGACGCCTCAAGATGTTCCTGAGTCGGGTGTTTTTCCACCTCTGCCTCCCGCACTGGACCCTGTCCTCGAGAAGGCAGCTCGCACGCATGCTGGCGTAGCGCGAGCCATCGGCGAAATGGATTATGAGCGACTGGAGTGGATAGGTGACGCATATCTCTATCTCGCCTCATCCGCTTTCATCTACCAGACATTTCCCAACCTTCCCACTGGAAGGTGCTCGCAGCTTCGTGAGCGCCTCATAAAGAACGATACGTTGTCCGAGTTCACTGTAAGATACCATCTCGACAAACGAGCTAGGCTACCCGCAGAATACCAGCCGGGCGGTCGGCCGTCCCGGACTGGATCTGGTACATCGGCCTCGAAAAAGGAAAGAAAGAAGATTCTTGGCGACCTATTGGAGGCCTATATCGCTGCAGCGATCCTGGGCGATGTTGACGGCCTCCCTCGTGTCATCACATGGCTAAAGCAAATCTGGGCCACTACCCTCAGAAAGGAGATTCGCGATGAATACGAGAAGTCTGTTGTTGAGGGCTATTCCAACCCAGCAGGAGGTGGGGTGAGGCATAGCGGTGGTAGTTCAGCACAGCCTCCCCCGGCGAAAGTAGTCCTGACTCAAACCATCGGCTGGAAAGGTGTCAAGATTTCCTACCAAGATGAAGGTCCCCCGAAGAAGGACAAGAATAGCAATCTGCCGTGGTTCGTCGTGGGAGCCTACTACAACGGCTATGGAGAAACAAATCTCCGTCTCGGGCTCGGAGGTGGTCTTTCGAAGAAGGAAGCGGGCGAGAAAGCCGCGATGAATGCTTTGGAGAATAAGAAGTTGATCAAGCGACTTCAAAAGTTAAAGGATGACATGACAGCCACGGTTGTCAATAGCGACAAGCCTTGTGATAGGTAAAACGACCGATATCAAACGAATGCAAAAATACTCCATCTGTAATTGATGCGAAATCATGTATAAGTGCTTACTTTCTCGTTGAGACTGTTGCGCAAGAGCCCCTACCTATTATTTTGCGCCCCTGTAAATGTAGCTCCATGAAAAAACCAGCTGCGTCGGCCACTTATTGCATCCATGCCCACAACACAACCTTTGGCATTTACCACAACACATCTCAAACTTTCCACAAAAAGTAGCAAAACCGCAAACATCATAAAATCACCAAAAATGACGATATGGTCCCTGTGAGGGTCGAACTCACGACCTTCGCATTACCGACATTATATCTTCATATAATATTAGTACGACGCTCTAACCAACTGACGTAAGGGACCACAGAGAAGAAACGCCTTTGGGAACACGTCCATTTGGCAGAATGTGGCAAAAGCGAGATTATACTCTGTGCCACACTGACAATGGCATTTGGAATCAGTCCCCGAGACCAGGAGGCTTATATTCAAGGTGAGTGAGTGTAGATCGTAAATACAATCAATACAAGTTCTTCTGCAAGCAAAGTGACTCATACAGTTGTATATCATAATCCATCCGCTTTTATCACCACATTTGGATAAGAACATGATGTTTTTCGAACATGACATGCCCGAAATGGCGAGCGCTGAACACTTGTACGCTGTTTCGCACCCGCAATTTAGTGAACACCTTGAGTGTGCGCCCTCGCATTGTGCGTGTCCCTTCAAGGATCTAGGCAGTCATAGAAGACTATTATAATCTAAAGCAATTCCAAGCACCCATTTCCAGCCCTTATTACGCCCAATCAAGCTCGCTTTCGGTTTGATCATGAGATCTAAGTTGACTAATAGATGAGAGAAACGTAATATTAATCAGTGTAATAGATTATGATTGGCCTCTAAGCATGTTGTTGAGTTCTCCAGTGCGAGTTCTAGGCCACGACGGGCTTTGGGGAGTACGAGAAGCTCACTGGTCAAAAGATACTATTTGAAGGTATTGAGATGTTAGCTCGATGTTGTTGCGTTGGCTAGTGATGATGTGGATGGGTGACACATTACGAGAAGAAACCTGTATAATGTGTACAAAGTCATCAAGGTAAAACGTCTCTTACTCATCAATCACGTCACGTTCAAGTTTGAGTAACTGTGTCACCAGAACAACAGTTGAGGTCGGGGTTTGAGTCGGAAGTTATTCGTAGCACAGCACCTGTGGCCGCCCGCTAAGGCCCCTATCGTCCGCCGGGCTTGGTTTCTGTCCAGGCAGCTAACCGCGGTCTGCGCTCGCATTAACCAAGACTGTGTTATGAAATTACGAATTATTACCGAAGTTCGCATGCCCAATAGGTACAGCGTTCAGGTCGTGTAACAACCACGGTGGCTTTACTACGTTTTACTACGCGAAATGTAGCCTAGGGAGGACTTTGACATCAGGCAATCAAGTGTCAGTCGTGATTCTATTCTCATGTGGCACCTACTATGCCTTCTCCGTGGTCTACGAGATTAACTTCACAATTCCCTTCGTTTTCCTCTAGCTTCAGTCGCAGGCAGATTATCCCTGATTGTTCCCTTATGATACACTGATTGCGAGGTGCTATACCTTCCGGCATAACACAGTTGAAAATGATCCTGCGTGAAGAACTGTGTGTTTGAGCGGACATTAACGGAACCAAAATGGGCGCAGTGATTCATCCATAGATGGTTTAAAGAGACGAGGCATCCCGCCTCGGAGTACTTCCGTCCCTAGGTCTGTTATGTTATCGCTTGCTCAGTCTCCATCCAGACAACACAGGTACCGCGGCCACAAATTCCTCCAAGCATGTTTCCTTGTCTGCATCCCCAGGGACCTGCGCTGGTGATTAGCATTAATGAGCCTAGATTTGTCTGTACAGTCCGAGCATATACCAATTTAAGTTTACCCGTATTCTCATAGTGTTTCCGGATATCCTCCATGTTCTTGGTGTAATCGTCGTATCGCTTATCGAAGCGTTCCTCGTCGTCCATCTCTTCTCTAGCTCGGCTCAGGTATCGGCGTTTCGCAGTATCGCGGCTGCATTCGAGGACGATAACTTTCAGGGGTTTACCTACCTAGCATGCCCACAATGTTAGTATTCTCCCAACTCACCTATCTCCGTACTTGGTCTGCTGTCCTCACCGTCTCCTCGAAAGCGAGTAGTTGGTCCATATTGCGCGGGAATCCGTCGATCAACCATGTATCAACAAAGGTAAAGTTGGGATCATAGATCTTGCTCTTGATAATAGGGGCGAGCACGTCAGCAGGCAGTAGCTTGTTCTCTCGCATGCAAGCACTGATCTTGTCAACGTCAACGTCAACGTCCTTGTCGAGATAGTGTGCATTGTCGTCACAGATTTCGCGTAATAGATCCCCTACTGAGAGATGGTAAAAGGTGGGCCGTTCAAACAACTTGACTGCTTCTTTGCAAACGGTGCCTTTGCCGCTTCCCGGGGGTCCAAGGACGAAGATAATTCTATCGTCACCCGATTGCATAGTGCTCGCCATGTTGGATTTCTTGGTCGCGACCTGCTAGTGAATTCGGGGATCTCCAAGATCGGGCGAGATAGAGAGTCTGAAGACTGTGAGGAGCGTTGGAGAGTAGGAGGAAGGTTACGGGTATGAGGTAGATGATACCTAGGTAAGGTAGAGTAGTAGAAGACGCGTGCGACTTTGATCAGGCTAGGTATCTGGGCACACACACTCTTTATTCTGACCGGGTAACCGCGTCTACCTACACACAGAAGCAGCGGATGACGCACCTGCAGTGATGGTAGCCTTATACTGCCTGTGTTGTATTGGTCTTTCTTGCGGGCGACCGCATTACCTGCAGTGCCCCTTCCACCTACGAAACACTTTGCCCCGCACCTCGATTGTTAAGACTTGCCTCAGTGAACCTTGACATGGAACAAATGAAAACCCCCGGAGCGCCAGACAAGTTCCTACTTACCTACCTACATAAGGAATAATCAACTTGCTTGACAGGCTACATAAGAAACACCTGCTAAGCAATTTTCACCCGATTGTCATCCCACAGTTTACCGGACCTCCTAATTGTCCCCCTTAATCGTCTGATGGCCATTTCTCGTTAGACGTTGTTCTCATCTGTATTGTTCTGAAAAGTCAAATATTGCCCATAGAGGCATCAGCCTGTCCATACTCTTTCTGCCCACTTGTCTGCCCTCATCTACTTCCGACTCCCAATAATCAATCCATTTACTCAACGGACCCCCCCAGAATGCTGCTAAATCTTCTTTACCTCTCTTGGACTTGGTCCATGGCAGCCGCGTGCACTGCTCTTACGAGCGTAGCGGTTTATCTGGTCCATCGGAAGCGTCGCATTGCCAAAGTGATCACTCCAGTCTCGGTCAATTATTTCTTCTCCCGTAAATGCAACAAAGAGTGTGCCTTCTGTTTCCACACCGAGAAAGACTCCTATGTTGCCTCTGAAGACCAGATGAAGCATGGGCTTAGGCTTCTCAAGGAGGCAGGTAGTAAGTGCAGAGTATCGTGCTCATTCGCAGACCCAATCTACACCTCAGCTACATTTATCAGTCTCCGGAAACCTGTAGGGTATAGTTACATCGGCGACCGCTAACTTAAATACGTCATAGTGCGTAAAATCACTTTCGCTGGAGGCGAGCCGTTTCTCTATCCTCAGATACTGGCGATGCTCTGTCGCTTTTGCAAAGAGGATCTCGGGCTTGAAAGTGTCGGTATCATTAGCAACGGAACGAAAATTCGCAAGGAATGGATGCAACAACACGGCCGGTGGCTGGATATCCTAGGTTAGTCCACTGGTTTTTTTTCTCCCTCTCAGGCTAGTTTCGGGCCTCATTGCTCCTGCATGCACCCGAAACATGAGCCAAGCTATCACTCTATTGAAAAAACACTAACTCCCGCGGTGTTATTAAAGGCGTTAGCTGCGATAGCTTCGACGAACAAACCAATATCGCCATTGGTCGTGGCACTGGCAACAATGTCGAGCAGCTCTTCAAGGTACGTGGCTGGTGCCGAGAAATGGGTATCAAGTTCAAGTTGAATACAGTTGTCTGTGCCCACAACTGGGAGGAAGATATGGCGGAAATGGTACAGAAACTCGACCCCTTCCGTTGGAAGGTCTTTCAAGTTCTTTACGTCGAGGGCGAGAACGATTCCCGGGATGAGGAGGTCTATCTGAGTAAGCGAAAACGGAACGCCAAGAAGCTTCTCATTTCGGATGAGCAGTTCAAAACATTCTGCGATAAGCACCGACACCTCGCTGCCTTTGTGCCTGAGCCAAACTCAATTATGGCTTCGAGTTACCTGCTCCTTGATGAATACCTTTGCTTCCTCGACAAGGGCGCTGGGCCAGAGAAGCAGTCACGATCAATTCTAGAGGTTGGAGTGCAGAAGGCACTGAGCGAGGTTTATTGGGATCAAGACGCCTTCAAGGAGCGCGGCGGCATATACAACTGGACCAAAGGAGTGGTCCAGGAGAACATGGGAGGGGGGTGCGGGTCCGCAAACGAGAAATTGACATGGTGAGAAGATGATATTCTCGTGGTTCGCAAAGTTGAAACATCGAGAACTTGTTCCATTTCTGGTATATGTAATGGTCTCGGAGAGGCATCTGCGGTTTTGCTCCCATGATTCAGACTGAGGAGAGCATTGGAAGTGTCATGTTAGGACAAGGACTCATCATAGATGGCCCAACGTGGTTAGTACCACTATCGGGTACCAAACCACCGGGTCTCGTCTATCGCAGGAAACTTACTGTATGTGGTGAACCTAAATCGACAAAATAAAAGCAATTCACAACGATAAGCACTTGTAGTTATATGGGAACCCTGTGCCAATCTTGGAATGATTCGTTGTGGTAACTCCCGAGCTGGTAGCTTTGGAAGGATAATTTAAGTATGATTTATTGATAAGCTGCCCGTGGTCCACTAAGGTACGTATCAGGTATATGCAGCTTCCCGTGGTGAACCCTCAGCTTCGTAAAATTATTTAGTCGGTGTTTGGGCCAAACACTGAAATCCTTTCTTTATCCATTTAAATCACCGAGGAAGATTACCCAATTGCATTTGCCAACCTGTCAGTGATTCAAAACTCCCGATGCATCTAACAGGGCCAAAGTTTGGTGCTTCCCGGCTCACGCGTATTGTATCGAAGGTGGAAGTTGAACGCAAGTTCAACCTCGGGTCCAAGTTTGCCTCTGTCTTCTTATCTGACGACTTTTCGCATTCCCCGACGCGGTATCATAAGGTCTACAACACCCAAGACCGGCTCTCATTCACCTTTGTCAAGCAGCCAGGGCAAATAATCCGCGACATTTACTACGACACGCCGAATGAACGACTCAGCACCCTGGGCCTCTGGGTACGACAGCGCCATGTTCAATACTTCCCTCCCGACGCATGCGGACAGACAAGTGATCATAATCATGAAACCACTACCAAAGTCGGCGTGGTGGGAACTAAAGAAGACGTGTGAGTATTCCGAGCCCTGTGTTTGACCGCTTAGTGATCTGCGAATCGCTGACCGTCATCTACTCGCACAGCCTAGAGCAACACTGGAATGCGAAGTTACGGGTCGGCGGCCATTTCAATAATTCGGAATTTGTTGAAATTGATGGGAAAAAGAACGTGTCGGACGAGGTGTTGCGGATTACAGGGTCGCAGACCAAGCTAGAGGACTTGCAAATAGTCACCGATCTTGAAACGAAACGCCTCTCATGGGAGGTGGCACGGCTGGCTGACGGTACGAAACCCGCCGCGGACATGACAATCGTAATGGACGTGGTCACTGAGGCCAACGCTATGGTCAACAACCATGGAGGCGCCGAATCGGCGTTCACTCATACCATCGGAGAAGTAGAACTGTTTCAAGAGTTTGTGACCGAAGGGGCGGACAAGACGACGCATGAAGTACAGAGGAAGACGATTGCGGCGCTGAGGATGCAAGAGCTAAAAGGGTTTATGATGGCGAATGCCAATCTTTTTGCGACAACTCCAAAACCCATCGGCAAGCTGACGGCATATGAGATGTGGAAAAGCTCACGCGATTAGTCTAGCAGTTGCCACAGTTTATATATCTTGCATCATGCTGGGTTCAATACTGAAGATCATGAACTATGAACGCGCTGCTCAATATTGGAGGAAACAGACATAGACAAGCGAGGTCGGGGATCATCCCGCGAGTGGGGCGTTCATTACCAGTTCGAGCTGAGCTTAATTCGCTCTTTACAAGCCCGCAATTACTTACCTGTTTGCCCCGAAAAGGAAACTACACCATCGTCGTCCTCACCCTGGGCCAACCGGCTTTCATTTCACCATTTGGTTAGCTTGCTTTGAGAATAAATTCGATTGGATAGCTACCAACATAGCTGATTTAATCTTGTATTGCACTTCTTTTTGTATCTTTTCTACACAGTTGATAGTTAAGTGTGTACCTACTAATTCAGTTACCAAGTACCTACTCAGGCAGGTACTTTATCGGATCAAAGCGTCGTCTTCACGTGCCGCTGTAGATAACACCTCGGGAAAGCAGGTGGGCAGGTCCCCACTACCCACGCTAACCCCAGCCTGAACGGCACGGGGAGGCAGAGTCAAGGGTCCCACAGGTTGCTAGCGTGTTGCAGCTAAGGACCCCTTACATCCGTAGGTACATCTCTACACATTGGTTTCTACATATAGCGGCCGGGTACCATCCGATCTGTTGACGCCGAGGCAAAAGCTGGAGCCTCACCCAATTGCTGGGCGGGCGCATTAGAACACAACCAACCGAGGAGATGACAAGCTCTACACGCTACGCAGCAGCTAGTCCGCCAAACTTATTCTACTCATTACCGTTCCCCGTGTTTATACACTATCGAAATATCCCGAATATATCTTGCCCGCGAATTTTTGACCCACGAGCTGCTTCTCAATACATGACGTCGTGGTGAGATTCCACCATCTCTAATTCTTATCGACTCCTTATCAACCTTGCGGTGCCAATTGGGCGGCAAGTTGGCAACGGCCGAAACCCCCCATTACACGAGAGCGACGTACACGAAAACGACCTGGAGTAACTCGACCGATACCTCGAATCTCATTTTCTTCGAGTCAAGGGCGGTAGCATACAAGCAGGAGGAAGGATCACATAACGTGACCGCACTTGCGGCTCAGATTTGAGCTCGCAATGGCGGACTCAGTTGGTATGCACACCCTGCTTTCATGATTATGCTCTACTTATCTTCTTCCCTCGCAAGCGTGACTTGTGCGGAACCATTGGGAGTTTGTCCTTTCCTGCCCTTACGCTTGTGTTGCTCACACTTGCTGACATAATGCTTTGCATCACAGACCGCGTGTTTGTACACGCGCTCAACACCGTCAAGAAGATCCCCAAGACTGGAGCATCGCGACCTCCACCGAATGACCGATTACGACTATATGGCTTATATAAACAGGCAATGGAGGGCGATGTGGATGGTGTGATGGAAAGACCACGGCCAGGCAATGGTCTGGATCCCGACGAACTGCAACGTGAGAGGGACAAGTGGGATGCATGGAATAGTCAGAGCGGCATCAGCCGTACCGAGGCTAAGAGGCGATATGTCGAGGCGCTCATTGACACAATGCATCGATATGCCAATACACCGTAAGTTACCCCCCTCTCTCCACTTGTGATCGCGAGTCATGTACATAGTGGCGAGGAAGATGCTCTTCTGGAACGCTTCATTCCCGCTAACTCTTCTACTAGAGACGCGTTGGAGCTAGTTGGGGAGCTCGAATTTGTGTGGAATCAGATTAAAAGCAATAGTCACTCGTCAACAAGTTCATCGCCAAAAGGGAACTCCTCGTTTGTGGAACCACGGCGTTTCCAGCAGCCCCAAAGCGGGACCGAGGGGCCTATGAAAGTGCTGAGCCCGATGAGCGAGGATGACGCAGCAGAACATCGGTATCGAGACATGGAAGAGAACGAAGGCGATGGTGATTATGTTAAGAAAGGAGATCGTTGGTCACGCAAGGTCGAAAGGGCACTTATGCGCTTGTCTGCCGAGGTAGCGGCATTACGAGAACAGATCACGACAGGACGGGAATGGAAAGCGAAAAAGGAGAAAAGCATCCCGGCACGGGCTAGCAGGTTGCTATTGCTCGTCGCAAAGCACTTCGCTATCGATATCTTTATCCTTGCTCTAGTTCTAATATGGATGCGGAAGCGAAAGGACCGGCGACTTGAAGATCAGGTTCGGGCGATACTTCGGATAATGCGCGAGTACGCCGGAAAACTACTACCGTCCAGGTGACAGGAAGTACCACCTACGTGAGGCTAAGTCATTTACCAAGTAAGTGGATGGTGCCTCCCCCTGAGAGGTATTTTCACACTTCGGCACGCCAATCCAACCCCAGCTTGGCGACGAATACTTTCGTGCAGCTCCATCTGCTGAGAACTGGCCGGCGGGGCATTTGGATTGTTTGAACAGAAAGCACATTATACACTGGCGCGCGATAGACGCTATTATCCTGTTTCAAGAGAGCTGTCTGATCAGTTCTCATCTCTACGAATATGGTTCTCCTTGTCGGTTAAGCTCTTGTTACGAGAGTCTCGCGGAGACTCGATCGGCTGGGGGAAGGGAATTCTTAACCACCAAGTTGATCTCTCAATAACTGCATAGATACAGGTCGGGGAGTGTATGAGTATATGATACTATTACTAGAAATCTAGACATACACACTTTTAGGCAGGTGTTTCTTAGCCCGAAACCTTCTGATTTAATAGCTCGGCCATGGGTTGGAAATAGCTATCATTGGAAAAACTGAATATATCTACTGTCAAATCTGTCGAGTCCTTTCGCGTAAGTACTCGGAAGTTCTACATGTTTCCAAGAAACCATGTGCTTGGATGAAAACTTCCTTCTGTGCCTCTATGAATCAAGTGCTTTGAGATCTTAGTCATTGACTTCTGTCTTGTGATGGATTATTAGCATGAGTAGGTACCTAACCTACCTAAGTCCTTAGCTGCATGACAGCTCACTTCATCTTTCTAGGTAGCCTATCTGGACCCTGTATATATGCCCAGTCATTCCTAAGTAGAGCAATAAACCATGAAACCCGTATGCTGAAACATGACGCCAATTGGTAAAGAGTAACGAGAGTAACTTATGTCGTGTTCTGTGAAGGTAGCAAATGGGGCAGCCACCACTGGTTGATTGTATTCAAGGGTACTCAACTTATCGATACAGATAATGAGTGAATGGGGAGTCCCTCCATTAACAGATCCTTGTCTCTTCATTCATCACCTGCCTACATTTGTATCTCATACCACCATCTCCATGCATCACTAAAGTAGCCAAATATATCACCACAAACACAAGAACCAACCGCTTTTAGCACGATATCAAAAGCTTTCCGTATATCATCCCAAATTAGGAGCTGGAAAGCACTGTACATGCTTGTGCGCCAAGGAAATTGAGTTTGTGACAGACAGATAATATCAAGCTATTTTGAAATCGGTAGCAATTCAAGCACAAGGCCGAATCATTACTACTCCCCAAAATGTCAGGCCGACATGTTCCAGAGGAGATTCCACCCTTGGTAACGATTGCTCCAGCAATATTTGTTCCAACGGACAGAGACTTCACCAAAACGCCACCACCGTTATCGGATGATCCCGCAGACCGCCTCGATGCTTCAATTAAGGAGCTAGACTGGCATGCAGTGCACGTCGAGAACAACATGATGCTTATGTTCCAGAGAGAAGCAGAACGCATTAGATGTGTTGCAGAACAAGATCCCACACCAAGCGGCTCAAACCAACGGCCGGTCAAAGAGCCAGCTCTGAGGACAGGCAACGAATTACTTCTCGAGGAGAGGATAATCGAAGAAGACTCAGAAGCAGTAATAAGGATACTCAAAGACGCAAAATACAGAGAAAGCGAAGACAGCCGGGAAGGACCACACCCACGATTTCCACCGCGCCCTCGAAGACCTCATGATCCGGAATACGCAGACCTCGCTACCCTGCGTCAAGAGAAGATGTTCATGGTGCCCGTGGACGGGCGCCAGACACCGCGTGAAGAGGCACTGACATATGTGCTCAATCTCGTCAAATGGGGCTGGGATGATCAACTCGAGGGACACAGAGCGGTGGTCCAGAAGGAGAAAGATGATCGCAGAGCCAAGCTTCATTTCCAGGTGGGAGAGAATGCTCTCCCCAATGCACTAAGCGGATCGGTTACACATACTCAACTTGGCTCTGCGGCAAGAGTTCCTAAGCGGATGCGTAATGAATCGTTTGGCGGTGATAGGATGGATATAGATGGAAAATGACGGCTTACTTAAATTTGCATGCTAGGGCATTTGCCCGTGATGCTACATGAATGCCGTATTAACTACCGCTACGGGAAAGAGACTTTAAGTGGTTTGCGTTGAAGTCAATGGGTAGGTATATATCTGCTATTTGCTATGTATAGCTCCTCTATTACCCAGTAGCCGGCTTCCAAACATCTCTTTTCCTTGAAGAGTTACCAGGAAGGGTTATCCTACATTCGGAGCAGCACTACTGCTATTCCTTTCCCACGGCTTCAACGGCGCCTGCATAATCCCATGAGTCGAGATTGACGGATCTTCAATGACAGTGTCCGGAATCTGGCGGACACCTGGAATCATCTGTCCCGTTTCTAAGAATTTAATAATCTCCTCGAATTTCTTAGGGTATGGCACCGCTTCGCCGCCGGTTGGATTAGAAGAAGGGTCTGTATTCTTTGGTACGAATAGTTCTGTCTTGGGTGCCTGACGCTGCCAGCTAGGGACCGAGGGATCTGCCGGCTCTGAGACGGGAGGATATGGAGGACATCCGAATTTCGCGTGAAGGATGGCGAGTCTTCTTTGCTCTGGTGGTACCTGTACTTTGCTCAGCAACGAGAACAAACTACTACAAGCAGTAGATACGCAGAATGATACACCAAATATGGAAATGAGAGTGAGATACATGGGATTGAGAACAAAAATCCTACATTTCCTTCTGCTTCCTGTGCTAGGGCTTGGTCGGAGAAAAGCCGAGGCTGCTGATTGCCCGACTTAGACAACCATTGCTTGTATGCTTCCCTGTCTATCTGGATCTTTATACGTTCCGCAAACCTCTCGATGCGAGTCTGGAGTGCGACCTCGGCTAATTGTGAAGCCTCCGGGTCAACAGCACATAGAGCAGCCGTTAATTTGCGCTTTTAAACCCATCTTAGTTCTTACACTTATAGACTATTTATTTAGCGTTTCCCGCGTCAGATTACTTACATTGAATAGCTGGTCAGCCTGCCAAGGGTACGTGTCGAATGCTTTGAATGCAATTTCTGGGTCTTCGGCCGCCCGCCGTTGGATGTCAGCTACCCGCTGTGAAGCCCCCGATGCTGCCATTGTGGCTGGCCGGCTTGACTTTTCACTTGAACGTTTCTCTGAACTGGGTTGGTGACGGTATTATGTGGTAGGATCTCCTGTGATAATTGACATCACAGCACCTGGGAGGGGTACCGATGAAATGGCTCTTGAAGCACGTGTAACGATTAGCGCCGGACGAGGCTCCCGAGACGACACCTTTTTTCTGTTCCTTTTTCTGTTTTTTATTCTTTTACTTTTTACAATCTGAACTGGGGAGAATGTCTTAGTATAGTTTTAAATTCACTGAGAAGAAGCTCGAGTTCGAGGTTCGAATTTGAGACCAATGAGATACTGTACCCTGTATCTGGTACTTGTACCTTAGCACCTTGTACCACTGCAGTGTAGCACTGAATCTTGCTCCTGTACCGGCCCGGTATCTTAGCAGGTACCTACCTACCTAGGTAGGTAGGTAGGTACGCATAAGCTAACACATACCCGTAGGTACCTCTGAAGAACGATACCTCGTGATACTAAGTACCTAGGGTACTCAGGTAGCCTATCAAAGTGATCCGTTTTACTCTCTAGTCCATTACATATCCCTGTTGTCCTCTATGCACTTCCGCTACTGTACTTCCTTTATTCCACCATCACGATCACGCGATCAAATGCGCATACTTGCTCAGTGCTGGCAAGCGAACAGTCTCCCAAATGCGTCGCGCTGCCATTAGATCTCTGCGGACGACTTGCCAACACACGGTCCGCAACCTTCCTCGTGGTGCTGGCCGCCCGCGACGATTCCTCTCGTCTCAGTATCCCAACCTCACGCTAACCCGCTTGTCGTCTTCCCGCCCCAACTATGCTCTAGGCGAGCCGCTTCGATCCTCCATGTATTACCGCCGCTTTTCCGTTGCCTTGCTGTCGAGTCTCGTCGGATACGGCGCTTGGTATACATACAAAGGAGACAATCCCTTAGACCAGACTTTCGGCCGGGCGCTCTCTACGACACCGACAAAGTTTTCGAGCGACGCCACGCCGACTAGGAACGTTCTTGTGGTGGGTGCTGATGAACTGCACACCGGCACTTTCGTAGGCGAGGGCCCAATCTCGAAAAACGTCGACGGGAGTGGGAGGAACGTCCTGGAGATGCTCACACCCGACCAAGCAACTGAAAAGTTACGACAGAATGAGGCTTCCTTTCTTGTCAACAGGGGACAGGGCGTCTTGCGGTACGACGTGGTTCAACTAGCAAGCAACAACCCGATAGAGGACGACCACGCCGAGAGGATCGTTGAAGTGGCTTCTGAGCAGGGCAAATCCAGCAATGATTGGATGTTCTGGGGTGTCTTCGATGGTCATGCGTAGGTTTCTGTCAATACCAATGCAAATTTGGATAAGGTTAACAATGCATTTAGGGGATGGACTACATCTGCGAAGCTAAGGCAAACATTAATAAACTATGTTGGCCGAGAACTGAATACTACATACAAGGCTGCCGAAACCTTGGGTACGGCGCCATCACCTGAGGCCATTGACGCTGCCATGAAAGCTGGATTCACCCGCCTAGACAATGAAATAGTTCATGATAGCGTGGATAAGGTCTTGAAGTCCAATTCCAAAAGGGTTGCAGCCGAATTGCTCGGGCCGGCTCTGTCGGGGTCGTGTGCTTTGCTCTCATTTTATGACAGCAGCTCTAAGACACTGCGAGTTGCTTGTACGGGAGATTCACGGGCTGTACTCGGTCGACGGAGCAGTTCTGGTAAATGGACTGCGACGGCCCTTTCAGAAGACCAGACTGGTAGCAACCCTAATGAGGCAGCTCGCCTACGCAAAGCTCACCCTGGCGAGAACCGTGTTGTCCACAACGGCCGAGTCCTGGGTGGCTTAGAGCCTACTCGAGCATTTGGTGATGCAAGTTACAAGTGGAGTAAGGATATTTCCGAGCGTCTTCGCGCTTCATTTTTTGCTCGAACCACCTCGCCACACCTGAAAACGCCGCCTTATGTGACGGCTGAGCCCGTAGTTACTACAACCAAGATACAACCTGATAAGGGTGATTTCTTAGTGATGGCTACGGACGGGCTGTGGGAAATGTTGACTAATGAGGAAGTCGTTGGGCTTGTTGGTAAGTGGATCGAGTCGCAAGCTGCTGAACAGGCTCCCTCCCAATTTGGTTTGGTTTGGTCCAAGATCTTTGGTTCCAGCAGCCAGACACTTCCCATTGAGGCCAAGCAGCAAGGTGGCCCCGATGGTCAGAAGACTCCCATTCGCTTAGGCCAATGGGGCATTTCACCAGATGAAAAGGACCGTTTTGTTGTCAAAGACAAGAATGTTGCGACGCATCTCATTCGCAACGCGCTTGGCGGAAAGAACGAGGAGCAAGTTTGTGCTTTGTTGACCCTCGTGTCACCTTTTTCTAGAAGATACAGGTAAGTTCACCGAAGCCTGCCTTCTTTTTTTATCCACGTTGACACGATCATAGGGATGATTTAACGGTACAGGTCATCTTCTTTGGCAACGGTCAGAAGACAGGCGAGGTTACCGTTAACCAAGAAGCATCAAACGTCCCACCACCGCCTATCCAGCCTAAGCTATAGACTCTATAGTTTTAGGAAAGTTTTGGGATGCTTGGAGTATTGCATAGCGTAGAAGCGGAAAGGATATTTTGGTAGATGAACAATGTTGTACAATGCATGCTGTATGGAATAGAACTAGCTGAGCGTGGCGTTCCTGGTTCAAATCGACCCATGAGTTTCTTATGGGCATTACATTGGTGTCTTTGCTACAATAAAGTAAAAATACAGAAATAAAGATTTAAACTAAACCACACCTTAGCATGATGAAGTTGGAAAGACTTTCATTTCGTTTATGGTACCTGATATCTTACTCACTTTATTGTATCTACAGACTCGCCAGCACATTCTCCAGCCAAGTCTACCCCGCCGAAGGCTGCGGAGTGCATGCGGAATAGCATGACCAGACTCACGCGCTCATCCGAGGTGGAACTGAATTCGTGGGGAACGTTACGAGACGACTGGTCCGAGTGTTACCCCAACCCAACCCACCATGTCTTTCCCCAACCTCCGCAGATCTCATGTTCTCGCCAGACGCAGCCGATTGGAGCGCATTTACAGATATGTCCTCAAGCGGGCCTTGCTATTGTCTTTGGGCCTCGGTGTAACTCCATCTCACGTGTGTGAGGGGACGATATGAGTACGAGTTTGGCGTAGTTGCTGCTGTAACTCGGGAGGTAAGATCTATTCGGGTTGTTAGTGGTACCGAGGAGTCTCGGCGAGAGACCATTTAGCTGGAAACAAGGAATGGCTTCTTCACCTTAAGGGACGTGGGCTCCAATCGAGTGATATTGGTTATGGGTACCTCCTATCAGAAGATCTACCGGGCTTGCTAGGTGAGGAATACATATACCCTGCGTCATCAATCGAATACTCAATAAATCTCTCTTGGAGGTTTCATTGGACATTGGACATTGGACATCCGACCAAGTATCGAGCTTACATATCGTGAATATGAGGCTCCCTAGTCTCATATATACGGTCCTTCCAGGACTAACATTGACATCTGCGACACCCGCAACTTTTATCGAGCGGAGCATCACTACTCAGTCTTCGAAACAATGGCCATACGCACCATTTACTACAAAGGGGCGCGATATAATCAATAGCCGTGGGGATGTTATCACTTGGGCTGGAGTCAATTGGCCCATGAGCGGTGAGTAGACCTCTCTCAGTGTATTGTTGGGATCAATCGACAACTAAAAAACAGGAATCAAAACTCGAAATATATAGTTGATATACTGATGCTTAAAAGGCGAGACCATGATCCCCGAGGGGCTGGAGTGGAAGTCGGCTGCCGATATTCTCGACGATGTAGCCAGTGTTGGGTTCAATTTTGTACGCATGTATGTTAGATCCCCCAGCCCTGTTACTTTACCTGGGGCTGTCGGGATTTTTATACTTACTCATATACGTATGGAGGAATGAATATGTTAAAGAGGACTAATGTGTTGTGTTGTATAGGGGCTATGCCATTCAGATGATTGATGAGATATACGACCGCGATGGACACGATGTTCCCATGATCGATGCTCTCACTGCTGCCCTCGGCTCGAGGAATGGGGCAAGAGTTGCTAAGGCTATTGTCGAGAAGAATCCTCACTGGACTATCCAGACTACCCGCTTCAAGATCTGGTCAGGTTAGTACCTACACAAAGCGTCTTATGCCGTTCCTCTCTTATATACCCCATCAATGACCGTTCACTGAACATTAGATTCTCAATCCAGATATCGCCCGCACGGCCTTAACAAAAGGAATATTCATCCACCCAGACGTACATGTTGGCAAAGCACAATGGTACTGTTCCCACACCGACGGCAATGCCTGGTTCGACGACGTCTCCTTCCCCGTATCCTCATGGCTGCGCGGTCTATCATACGTCGCGTCCTGGGCCTCCCACCACCCGAACATCGTATCCATGTCTCTCCGTAACGAGCTGCGTGAGTCCTGGAACCGCACCGATCTATACTATAACTGGGATACCCTCGTAGGCAACATGACCGCCGGGGCGGACGCTATTCATAACGTGAATAAGGATCTGCTGATCACCTGGAGCGGGATGCAGTATGATCAGGACCTCTCCGCCTTAACCACCGGGAAGAATCTCCTCACGGCGCCATGTTATAAGTGCACGGCCATTAGGGACGCGTATAGACGAGATCCCGTGCTGTTTGATTTGGGGGGGTATCCCTGGGCGGATAAGATTGTGTGGGAATTGCATCTCTATGGCTCCAGCGAGGATGTCGATACGGGCACGTGCGATATCATTGAGGCCGGGTTATACCGGAACGGATTCAACGCTCTCGGGATATCGCCTAATGCCGCCGGGTGTTCGCTCACAGGTGATTGTCCTGAAGCGACGCGGCTCACCCCCGTGATATTCTCCGAGTTCGGACACGCGCAGGATCGCTCTTTGTACGATGACCTGTTGCAGAACTGTATCAAGAATTTCACGGTCAAGCATGGCGTTAGCTGGATGGCGTGGGCGTTGGCGGGTAGTTATCGGATCAGACAGGGCACGCAGGGGCTGGAGGATACTTGGGGACTGACCAGTTTCGATTGGAGCGAATGGAGGGATCCGGGGACTGTTGAGGGATATTGGAAGCCTTGGGTTGAGAGTATGAATGTTACGCGTAAGGGTTGAGAGGGATAGCTAGATCTAAGAATCCTCAGGCTTTGCTTTATCCGAGATAGCTCACGGGTAAAATTTACGCTGGTCTATCTCATATAAAGTTGTATTGCGGAATTACTATGTCATATCTGCCTTCTATGGTACGATCGAAAATACAATGGCTCAAGGTGCGGCACCAGCGGGTGTGATTATCCACCTTGTCGTCATACACACAACATGGAGTCCAGATAAATTGCTTCTGCCTCAAATCTAATCCAGGAAAAAAAACGAAACGCCGACGCCATGCGAATGAGGGGATCTCCCCCACCTCAAATGTGACCTGTCATATGCTCCTCACACCACTCTTATCAAATCGCATTTCAGAGCCTGATGTTCAGATCCATGCACTCGATCCTCCATTCCCTCTTGCCGAGCAGACTCCTCAGCCACTCAATGCCCAGGCCAGTCCACTCGGTCCTCTTGCGCGCAATCCCATCTGCAGCAATGCTGGCTAGGGCGCTGGCAGTTGTGTTCAGCGTCTCTATGGTGGAGTTATCGAAGATGTTGAAGGCTGCGGCGGGGTCGGCGGCAACCGTCGTCGCCGCAGCTGTAGTGGCGTTGGCGGCGTTGGTGGGATAGTGCGAGTCTATCCAGGACTCGAAGGCGGCTGAGGTGATCCTCGGAGCGAACCAGTTGCTGCTGAACTCGAAGAAGCAGCGGTCGGACCAGTAGCACGAGGTCACGAAGAGGATGAGCAGCAGTATTGAGCAGTACACGCAGGGCCGGTTTAAGAAGTAGGTGCACACGAAGAACAGAAATATGAAAGCCGGCGAGGCGTTGGCGGGGATGAAGAGGAGTGGAATCCAGCTGCGCGCGGAACGTTCTCGGTTAGTATGGCAAAGCTCTACGATGGAAGAAAGAGCGGCACGTTGGCGAAAAAGGGACTCACCTCCTTAGACAGAACATGGTGGTGATGCGACACAGCGAACTGATCTGCCGCAGTAGGTTCTCGGTAATTATGTGCCTCCAAGCACGGAAAATGAGTGGTTACGTATAGACTCGGCAGGATGAGGCGGTTCAACGAGTGAGGGCAGGCGATAGGCGCTTCACAGACAGCTGATGATGGCGCACACGCAGATGTAGGAACTAGACGGACAATGATACAGCGCGGCGCTAGAATATATATATATATAAGGAGAGGAAGCAGTTTGTCCGTTAGCGAGGGGAGGTGCCACGAGTTTGCTGCGATGTAATGAGAGATATGCTGTCGATGCAGCAGTAGCACATGTGCGCGTACGACGCCAGATAAAGTTGATAGGCACAATTCGACGCTGACACTCGACACTTAAAGTTTGCGGCGATAAAGGCAGGCTGGGGGCCGTCAGGCTGTGGATAGGTCTAGTACTCTAAGTAAATAGGTAGTAGGTAGGTCGTATTGAGCTGTCGTCACCCCAGGTTATTTCAAAAGCCGGGACAGCTTAAAGACTTTCCAAGGAGGCGATGCAGCAGAGAGGCAATATGCCCAATCAAGTCAAGACTACCCTACTTAGGTACACAAAGCCGTCCCCTGATGAAACGGGCAAGAATTACGGGCCCAGTACAGAAAGGGGAATGTGCCGCCTACCTACCTACCTAGGTACTGTTAGGTACCGGCTACCGAAGAGGACGGGGGTGGGAAGGGGGTCACTCATCGGTATCTGTCGGTACTGGGGATTGTTCTCTTTTTTTTTTTCTCTTTTTTCTTCTTTTTTTTTTTTTTGTACGAGACCCATCCACTAAATCGGATACATATATAGTTTTATACACACTTACATCTATAGATTGAAAGTTGTAGGTTTTATCTACCTCTGTCATTTGTCTATTAACCTCCTGTCTGGTCGAACTTCAGTGTAGCTCGTGGCATCTAGACTACCTACCTACCTACCTAACCTTAAATCTTGCACTTTGCATGCGTATGCGCCTAAGGCATCGGTCGTCCACTCTTAAAGAGGGTATAATGGAAATCGGTACCTACCTACGCAGGTAGTGCATGTACTTCAGGCTGTCTGAAAATTGGCATTCATTGGCTTAATAGAATGATTCCGGCTCTGCCATTTACCAACATCCAGGAATCTTGAAATCTGGAGATCTTGAGGACCTACCTAGTAGGTACTGTATGATATCCATTGAAGAACCTTCAAGTCCATGTCATGTGAATTAGCACCTCACATCTATAGAGTACACACACATATCGATCCACACGTTTACATCCAAAACAGAACCTTAAGGTCCAGTTCCAACCCAGCCCAGGTAGGTACGCAAAGACATACCTAAGGTAATAGATAAAATATGTGCAGTAAGTGGTGACAGTAGTAGTGGTGTGATAGCGCAGGCAGGCAGGCAGGCAGGCAGGTAATCCGACATTTAGACGTTCGACACCACGCCTATTTCGGCCTGCGCCAACTCATACTTGCATGATGCCCCAACCCCCAACCACCTGCATCCTCGATCCGCTGTACGTACGGGTAGTGGTGCACTTTCACCTACCACTTAACCGGCCATCTAGCACATCTAGCACAGCTACCTTTTCTGCGTCTTTCGTTCGTTTTTCTCCTCCCTCTTCCTCTTCTCTTATCCAACGAACTTGTTGCCCTCACCTCTGTTACGTCGTTGCAGTTCGAGCAGCAGTTTCAGCGGCAGTTTGAGCAGCAGATTGTGACATCTCTGTTGTTTTTTCCCTGCAGCGAAGAGCCTGATTGATATTGATCACGAATCCATCCATAACTCCGATCATCCTCTTTGACACTCCCGAGACCCGACACCGCCACTTCTCACCACCTGGCAGTTGCCCGCTAGCCCCGTAGCAATAGCAACCTGGAAACTTAGCAAGCAATACCCAGCAGCCTGTACCCAGTTAAGGTAGTAGACAATCCCGGAAGGGTTACCTAGGTACATCGTTGTTAGAGTTTTTCGCTGCGACGCCAGTTGTCTAGTACACTAGCTCCCCCAAGGTCTTAGTTAGTCAGTCTGTCAGTCTGTCAGTCGACCTGTCAGTCAATTTTGGCGAGGCTGGAAGAATCGCGCGCGCGCATACCGGCTCAAACAGTTTCGTTGGGCACGGAGCTTCACTTCATTAGCCTGCCTGCTCTTTTTTTTTTTTTTTTTTTCCTTTCTTTCTTTCTTTCCTGCCTGCCTGCCTTCTTCTCTTCCTTCCCTAACCTCATTTTTATCCTGACCATTGTCGGTCGCCATCGCATTTAGCTATTTGCGGCTGTCGAGCGATTGTTTAATGTAAGTGTTCCAAACGTTGTTCCTCTCTCATTTCCCTCTCATCTTGTCGGCTTGACGGCTTCGTCGGCTGGCGACTGCACTATCTCCCACTAGTCTCAGATCTCAGAGAGCCTCACCACTTACTTACCTACCCAGTCAGATCCAAGCCCGGTCGCACAGCTCCACGCCCCCGGTAGTGTGCGCTGCTTCAGGTCCTTGCAAGTGGGCCGGCTCGCCAGTCTTGTCTTGTCTCTCAATTCTCAACATGGCGAGCTACAATAATCTGAACCCACCCAGTGGCGAGGACCAGCACAACGCACATCTGCAGGCTATGTATGCTCGTTTGCAGGCTGCCCGAAACGCACAAACGCAACACAACGACGACCAAGACCCTTTGCCAGTCTCGGCCGCCGCTCACGACCTGTTGTCGCGCTTCCACAGCTACAATCAGGCCTCCAATCCGCACGACTACTATGGTCACGCTGGTGCTGAATCGCCTGTCATCGGTGTAGACGACTATCCTCCTCCTGCTGCCCCGACGCCGCCCACCGGCTTTGGCCATTCGCACTCCCATCACCCGCCCAACGTCGGCGTCATCGGCAGTAGCTTGCCTCCCATTGGCACCATGCCGTCCAATTCGAATGCCGAGCAGAGCGTCAACCTGCTGAATCTCCTCAAGTTCAGCGGCGCCCAAGGACACAGCTCACAACCTCACTCGCACCATTCGCAGGGTTCGCCTGCAGGCAGTGTCCACGCTCCGTCCTACGGCTCTTCGCCTCATCAGACGCATGCCAGTAGCAACAATAACCCGCCTCCCCTTCACCAACCTGTTCCTATCCCAGCTGACCCTCAAGGCTTGCTCGCCACCCTTATGAAGGGAAACATGCATGGTGAGGTTGCAGCTCCGAGATCAGAACGATCAGTAGAACACCAACAGTCTAATTCCCGTGATTCGTGGAATATCGGCCCGCCTCCTGCTAACACTCAGGAATATCTGCTTAATTTGTTACATCGCCCCAAGCCGGCCCAGAACGATCAACCATCTACCAATGAGTCATCTCAACCGGCTACGTTGACTCCTCAGTCAGCCAATGATTCGTCGGCAGATCACTATCGAGATTATGGCCCCCGGCAAGCTCTTCTCGACAGCGTCTCTCATGATTCGACTCCATTACCACTTCAGTTTGTACAGTCGCCTCATGCAAAGCACGACTTCCAGTCGCCGGTCTCCCACCATAGCCATCACGAGGCGCCTCACAAGCCCACCAGATTTGACTATACGAATCCATTTGACGAATTCGCTGTGCCCCACGGCAAAGCCTCTAGATCGTCCACTCCGGGTAACACTGGGCATGTGACCACGCTGCCACTAGAACTTCCAGCAGTATCAACTACTGTACAAGTTACACAACAGTCGTCTGTTAGCGCCATCTCTTCTCCAGGAAACGCTTCGGATCATAAACGACCGTCGGCCTACCACAGCCCAGTCGTGAATACTGAGCCCACCAGGCCTCGTCCTGAACGCTACACCTCTGATACCGGTCGAAGCCGGGATTCTCCATACGCTACAGGCTCTCATTCAGGTCCTCACTACGAGCACGAGAATGATGATGAGCAGGAGGACGAGCACAGACAGAACAGGGAAACTGTTCTCGATGCCATTACTGACCTGGCTGAAAAGGCCGATCTGGAGGCGCAAGATGCTCTGGCGCGTGCTGAGCAGGAGGAGGCAGAGGCCCGTATTGCTGCTGATCTTGAGGAGATGATGAGCGCCAAGACCAAAGCCGAATTCCAAGAATCAGCGGAACAAGCAGCCAGGGATATCAGCAAAGAACTCGACAAAGAAGAGAATACTAAAGTACTTGAAACACATTACTCGCCAGAGGTTGCCCAGACCATTCGTGATATTGTCGAGGACACTGCTCATGGTCCTGTAGCTGACAGCTGGGAAAGTGCCGAGGCCGATGAGATCGTCGTCATTGAGGAGGCCCCCGCGCCAGTCAAGGTTTATAATTTCCCGATGAAGCCCTGGATCTCGATCACGATGCAAGACTCGTTCGAGGAGCCTCGACCTCAGTTCAGAGAAGAAGTCATCCTAGATATCGCACGATTGAAGAAGGAGTTTGACCAGATTGATAGAAACCTGGTTGCTGCTACTGAATCGTACATAGCGTATGGTATGTCAAAAGCCGGTGGCCTCCGCGTGATTCGCCAAGAAGATGGCAAGGATGCGAAGCTATTCACGGATACTAAGGACCGTGTGTTCAACGTGGCTGTATCATATACGTCAGATGACGGCGATATTCCTCCGGAAGAATCTATTATTGGGACAGGTATTAGTGGCACTGTCTACTACATTCAAATCCGGGGCGGGGGTAAAGACCATCTTGAAGAGCCTCATCCGGAACAGTATGGATTCGCTCTTCCACCCGCCAATACCCAGGAAGGTGATGCACCCGGTGGTATTTTGAAGACCCGTGCTAGAACCTCGGCAACCCACCCGGAATACTTCGCTGTGGGGCGCGGGAAGACTATCAGTATCGTCTGGCCCGCTGTTGTAATGCAAAAGAATATCTTCAAGCCTGGCCATGATCGCCTTGTTGATACTGAAAGGCTTGCGAAAGAGTGTGCTCTCCGGATTAACACAGGAAAGGCGGGCAAGGACTTCACTTTCAGTCAGGATGATACAACCATAGTGTCTCTTGATAAATCTGGACGTGTTAAGTTCTGGGATGTACGAGACCTTACAGCAGTTGATATGAACTCTGATGTCCGGTTCCCCATGCCAGCACATACGTCCCTTGAAATCAAGGAGCCGCTAATGACTCTTAACACTACACCGGAAGGTGAGAAAGCGTGGCCAACCTCAGTGTTATTGCTGGATAAGCAACGGCCTTACCAGAAGCGTTGTGCATTACGCTACATGATTGTCGGTATGAAGCAGAATCATACCCTTCAGTTGTGGGATCTCGCTCTCGGCAAGCCAGTGCAAGAGTTCAATTTGCCCCATAGCAAAGAGTCGGACGCCGTGTGCAGCGTCATGTACCACCCTGCAACGGGTATGATCGTAGTTGGGCACCCCACTCGCAATTCAGTCTACTTCCTCCACCTGTCGGCACCGAAATACACAATTAAGGGTTTGTCACAAGTCGACTACATACAGAAGTTGGTTGCAAAAGATTCGTCTATTCCCGAGCCAGATTCAACTGCCGTCATTAGTGGTGTACGGGAGTACTCCTTAGCAAATAAGGGACTGCTTCGGAGTCTGGATATCTTGGAGAGCCCGTCTTGCTCATCGTCTAGCGAGGAGCCGTCTCTCTTCGACCTTTACGCGATGCATTCCAAGGGTGTTACCGCCGTGACTATCAAGCAAGCCGATTTGGGTTGGTCAAAGGACAATAAGGTTGTTCTAGGCGTCGATGCCGCCGATGCTGGACTTGTCAAAATCTCCAAATTGAAGGAGTTGCCAAACACCATCGTTCCCGAGCCTCATGCTGCAGAGGAACCATCGGCTCCTACCAAGATCGCAACCAGGTCCTCCGTCAAGGAACTTCCAGTATCACATATCACCTCGTCAACTTCAGGCCAGGAAACCCACAAGCGGAATGGCGAGCCTAGTGCACCTCACTTGCAGACCGAGCGTAAGGAGGCTGATGCACCTGTGACACCTGTCAATCAACTTGATAAGTCGGAGAAGAAGGCAAGGAAGAAGCGGGAGAAGGCTGCCGCTGCCGCTGCAGCAGAGAAACTTGCCGCTGAAAACACGCAGGCCAATGCCAACAATAATGTGCCTCGTAATGACACAGTGCCATCCACGAAGAGCAACGAGCCTAAAGCTATGGCACCTTCCTCAATCCAACCGGTAATGTCAACCGAGTCTGTTCAATCTGCCGTGGGACAAATTTCCGCCGGTCTCAGTGAGAAATTGACAGCAGTCATCACTCATGAACTCAGGGATCATCGTGGCAAAGTTGAATCTGAGTTCCGCAACCGCTCAGACTCTTATGCAAAGAGCCAAAAAGAGCTTTTAGAGCTCGTGTCGTCAGTCCTCAACGAGAATACTCAGGCTGTTCTCTCGAGAACCATCACAGATCAATTCGAGGATAGTGTGGTTCCCCATCTCAGCAATCTCATTACGAAGACGATCGAGACCCAGATTGATTCTAAGCTCGGTGGCAAAGTTTCCCATTCGATCAATAATCAGCTGCAGAAAACACTTCCGCACGCAGTCAATCACGCGCTACAGAAAGCAGACCTGACCAAGTCTATTTCCGAAAGACTGGCTGCCAATGTAGCCCTGGATATGGAGGAATCATTCCGCGAAACTCTCGTTTCCAGCATCACGCCGATATTTAGCGATATGGCTGTCGCTTCGTCGCGGTCGTTGATTCAAGATGTCCAGCGTCGAACGACGGAACAGATTCAGGAGTTTGAGCAGCGCCACATTATCGACACTCAAAAGATCGACCAGCTTACCGCCATTGTCTCTAAATTGTCAGATACTGTTGGTGAAATGGCAGCAGCCCAAGCACAGGTCCAGGAGCAGCTCGTTCAAGATGCAGCTTCGATGTCTCAGGACCGCGTGCCACCCCAGCCCCAACCCCAGCCTCAGC
>NPFG01000147.1:0-85220 GCA_002288965.1 Xylaria sp. MSU_SB201401 | reverse complement strand
AAAAAAGTATAAAGAAAATAATAATATATATATATATATATATATACCCTAACAAAAATATAATATTATATTTTAATATATACTATATATTTTGCTATCTATTTAGTATATATTAGCTATAGTTATTTACTTGTCTTATCTACTTATATACTTTAGGTTTTATATTTAGTATTTAAATAAATTGTAAAAAAATGGTAAAGACTAAGCCTAATATAAGCAAATAGGTATAAAAAGATAATAAAAGATTTAGCATTTTTAAATTAAAGTAGAAGATAGCCTAAATTATAAAGATAGCATATAATAAAAAGAAGTGCAAAAAGTGTAAAGCTAAAGTATAATAGCTTAAGGCAACAGCTTGCCTAAAAGTATACTAAGCTTGGATTTATAGTTTTATAAATAATAAAAAGAGATATATAAATTAATCTATATTAATTTACATCTGCTTTTAGCTTTTCCTAAAGCTATATTACTTATACTAAGTAAGTAATTATTAGTTTTAAAATTACAAAAAGTATAGCGCATAAAAAGCTAAAATAAACTAGAAAATCTAAATTAAACAATATAAGCTTATTTTATATAATAAAAGACCTATGCTAATATTTTATAATAATACTTTAGCCTTTAGAAAAGTATTATATCTAATAATAACTTATTAAGCGGTAATAAATTATAGTATAATAGAATAGTTCTAAGGGGTATTTTTAGGGGTGTTCTATTTGCTTAGGGAGATTTTATTTATATAATATATCTAGTTAAAAATATAATATATTATCTCTTTGTCTAGTACTTATTATAGCTATTATAAACTTAACGCTTGATTTCTATTACTATATATACCTGCTTTATCGCTTTATACCTTAAGTTAAGTAGTTCTATATTACATTATAACGCTTTTTAAATTAATATATATAGCTATTATTAATTAAATATTAGATAAGCTATAAAAAATCTAAGGTAATAATGTATTAATATTATTAAAAGCTTAGCTTTTTTTCTTTATTTTTATAATACTACTCTTCTACTTTTATCTTTACTTTTTTATAATATAACCTTTCCTTTTTATCTTTATAATATATTTATTTTCTCTAATTATTTTAACTAATACAATACCCTTTACTTAACTAGTTTGACTTATTAAGCTATACTATCTTCTAGCCTAATAATAACGCAGTCTTATTAAAACAGATCTTACAGATCCTACAGAGGTTTTATAGCTAAGATGTTGCAGACTACTTAATAGACTCTCTAATTAACTTCTACATCTATATAAAAAGAAGAAGCGCCTAACAAGAACAAATAACTAAGTAAAATGCCCTTAGGCAGGGGTAACAGCTTGGGAAGACCTAGCTATAAAAAAAACATATTATAATAATTAGAAAAGCCACTTTTAAATAAAAGTAACAACTTAAATAGACCTAGCTACAAAAAAAACAAATTAAAAGTAATAAAAATAATTAGTAAGGTAGAAGATAGAACCCTTAATCTTTTAAAAGTTAAATAGATTATAAAAATACTAATAGAAGCTAAAAAGCTAAACAAAATAGTGGCAAATATATTTTATAAAACTATATTATATTAAGATAAGGCTAAGAAGTTTTAAATCTAGCTCTCTATATATAAGACCTTATTATAAATAAAGAGCTTTAGAAAAAGCGATATAAGACTTTTACTAATTAGGTTGGCAAGTTATAGAATATAATATATAATAATATTACTAAAGCAGGTAAAAAAATTAAAAGTAAAAAAGTAAAAGCAACTAATACCCTAGTATTACTAAAGTATATTAGGCTTAAATTCTAATATCTAGTATAAAATAAGTTGCAAAATTTTTTCTAAGCTATATAATAATAAATAAGTAATTATAGAATTAATTATCTATTAACTATTATATTTGCTAATTTGAAAACTTATTATTATATTATATCTAGCAGTATTAGTAAAAGGGGCGTTTAACAGACCCTATGTATATAAACTTGTAATATTATTAGGCTAAACGTGTTTATATATTACCTACTTATAACTAAAAAGTTAGATGCTATAGGGGTTTAGTTAGGTTTATATAGTTTTTTAATTAATGTAAGGTTAATTATAATATTTATTAAAAATTTAGAGTTTAGTTAAATAATCTAGTCTTTTAAGGCTGGTAAATAAGCTACAGAGTAATTATTATTTTATACTAAAGTAGTAGCACCGATAAGGGATAAGGGTAAAAAGGGTACTAGGCGTATAAAGATGCTTATTTTTATAAGGCTATTAGCGTTTACTTTTATAATATAGTGTATATATCTTTTAAATATTAATTTAGACCTTAAAGCTATTTTAAATAAACTTAGTTAAAAGTCTAGCTATACTAAGCTTAAGCTGCTTATAAATAAAGTTAATAAAACTAAGGCAACTCTTTGCATTAGACATTATTAGTTATAGCTAATACATAGTTTTAGCGTTTTATATCTTAGGAGCAAGATAAATAAGGACTTACTAGCAGAGAAAATAAAGAAATATAACTACTAGCTAAAAGAGCAGGTTGCTAAGCAGCTAAAAATAAGACAGAGCTTTTCTGCTATAAAAAAGGGACTAGTATTTTTATAAGATAATATTAGAATACTAAAAAAGGTACTTAGGAAGTAGGCCTTTTTAGGATAACCTGTTTTTTTAATAAAAGAGTATAAATAGAATAGCTTTATATATATTTCGAGATTCCGATTTCCTAGGCTAGAAAAAAGGCTTAAATAATATAGTCTTTTTTATACGTGATTTTTAACCTACTCCGTATATAACTCTTAAACTTATGCGATAGACTCCCGTAGTATTTCAAAAGTTAAAATCTTTTTTAAAATAGCAATAAAATGCTCTTTTTTACTTAGTATATCCTAGGCCACTCCTTTGCCCGCACCGAACACGTTCTGATATTTGACCATACCATCCTGTGGGTTGTCTTTCAGCCGCTGGTTCAATGTCGGCAGATCCCACAGCTCCCTCTTCCACTCTCCGCCAAACCTCTTCTCCACTAGATCCGCCACGTCCTTGTAGCTAACAGTATCCCCGGCTACGAACACGACCTGCTTGCTAATGCCCCTGGGGTCGTATACGATCTCAGCCGTCACGCGTCCGATGTCTCTCGGCGTCGTGACGCTGAGCCGTGTATCCCAACTGCCCAGAGCGCGCAGCGTCCGGGCTTTGAGATCGACGGGTCCGAACTCAGGGACGAATATAAAGCTACATCTCCCATCAGCAACAGCCTGTTCAAACTAACTCAACCCTCCCGCAGCCCGGAGTCATATTTCGAGAACAGTGTAAGATTGTAGGGAGCATCATAGTGACCACTTACCTCACAAACAACCCCGTGCTCACAATAACCCAGTCAACTACATCTTGCGCTCTAAGGAGACTCCTAACCTCAAGCTGCTCATCGAATAGATCCTGCGCGGACCCAGCCCCAATAACATCATAGTCAATACCCCACTGCCAGGGAAAGTACCGCTTCACGCCCGCGCTCAGCACAGCCCTCGTGACCCGTAGCTGCGTTCCAGGCGGGAACCCAAAACCGCTGCACACGATGGTGACGTCGTAGCCAGCGAAGACCCGCGCGAGGTGCTCCTCGCTGTCCTCAACGATATCCCCCGGTACTAGATCTGCGCCCAGGGAGCGCAGGTATCCGTTAGCGCGCAGCTTAATAGCGTCTGTGCTGTTGATCGTTGACGCCCTCAGGAGCACCGCTACCGAGGACTGGATGTCGTTGGTCTGGCGCCGTTCGACGAGGGCCTGCAGGACCGCTGTACCCAGCTCACCGGCGCGACGATGAGGATGCGTTGCGCGGATACCATTTTCTGCTCTCGATGCGAAAGTAAGTAGGAAGGCAATTAGGTATTAACCAAGGACCCGGAACACCGTCAAGTAAATCAAGTAAACCGTTAATCCGATATGGTCCGGCTACGAGGAAGATATCAGGTGGCTCTGCTATAAAACCAAGGTGAAGGTAAAGGTTAATAATTGAGATTCCGGGGAGCCAATCAAGATGAATGACACGATAGTGTCACAACTAGAAATCTCGTGCACAGTGTCTCGTGTCTCGCAAAATTTGCCTTATTAGGTAGACCATTATGAAGAAGAAAAAAATACTAAAGCGTCTAGCAATGTCGTGGGTTTATCGATGTTTATATCTGATGGTTAACGCCGATGAATGGTATTGATGACAAATATACCGCTGGATATCGAACAAGTCCGTTGACAATGATCTACATTACCCAATGTACAGGAATGTCCACACATTCATCGGGGTGCATATGAATCACGGACTAGAACTCTCCACTCTGATTAGCAATTCCTAGACAGTGGTTAGTCCCTTCCTATTTATGTGCGTCAGCCCAGAAAACCTTACAGCTGAGGCTGAGTACTGGGAAAACAGGAGCGTTCATAGCTACACTAAGGAGCTTATTAGAATATGCTACTTGATGATTATTAGACCTGCAAAGGTCAAGTGTGATACTCCCTCTAACAAAGGTGACTTGAGGCTCGGCTCTGAGAGAGTACATACAAACTATCAATTAATTCAATTTACTGAATCCAAACTATTTCTTGGTCCACCACCTCTAGGTTTGCCCATACACACGCTCAGAGTTGGATTATGACACTGAACGTTGATGTATATCTATCTAGTCCAATACCCGTCCCTGCATGTTTGATGCACTCCTATCCTTCGTCTCTGTTTTCTTCAACGCCTTCCCCTTCTGTATCTCGCCTAGAAAGCCTGCAGGGCGCCCGCCTGATAGCGGGGCGGGTAACCCACCAGCAGCAGGTGGTGGCGGGGGCAGAGGAGGAGCCATGCCTGGGATGGGTGGTGGAGGAGGCGGGGCCACGCCTGGCATAAACGGCGCATCAGCACCCGGCATTGGCGGAGGCGGTGGTGGAGCTAATGGACTTGCCTCTGGTAAGGGCGGTGGTGGAGGAGCAGCCTGTGTTTCTGTGAAGCTTCCACTTGGGAGAGGAGGGCTGAACGGTGGCGATTGAACAGCTGGCGACGCTCCTCTAGACTTATCACCAGCAGCAGACAAAGGCCGAGGAGGACCCATGGAACCAAACAGCAAAGATGCCAGATGGGCAGCACCAGCAGCTGGCCGACCATCGTCAGACTCATCGTCGGATGATTCATCTCCCGAGCCCCACTCATCGTCTGTCTCGGGACGTTTCCGGGACACATTGCCAGTCGGTTGCGGGCCCAACGGGGCCGCTGGAGCGGCTTGCGTCATCTGGTGGAAAGGATTCGTAGATGTCTTTGGTTGTGATGGGGGTGCGGGGGCCAATGCCAGGTGCAGGTGCAGGTGCAGGTGCAGGTGCAGGTGCAGGTGCGGTGCTGGCGGTGTTGCTGATGATTCCGTGGATTGTGAGAGCATGCGGAAATAGGGGTTGCGGCTTTCAGTATCCCCAGAGGGGCTGGTAACGGCCGAAGGGGGCGACACGACAGGCGGTGCGGGTGCGGGAGGTGGAGTCGCCTTACGTTCAAGCTCTTGACTTCCGAGCTGACTGCCACCATGTGTCGGTGTAGATGCTTGCGGCGTAATTTGCTGAGGGCCATCGTCATCGTCGTCGAAGAATCTTCATCCATAGCTTCAAGCTGCCGCTGAAGTTCAAGTTCTCTTTGGCGTGCTGCTTCGATCTCGGCTCTTTGAGCAGCCAGTTTGGCCTCTTTTTCTTTCGCCTCAGCCACAGCGGCTTTCTTCCTCTTCTTTTCCTCTTCCTTCTTGAGCTTGCCTTGTCGAACCTGCTCTTCTAACGCCTTAAGTCGAGCAGCAGAGGCTTCTTGTTCCTTTCTCAACTCATCCTCTTGATGCCTCGCTTCATCCCTAGAGATCGCGTTAATTAGCTAGTATGTGAGCTTGAGGTTTGTGAACTCACTCCATTTGTTGGGTAGCACGTTGTTGTTCTTCGTGTTCCTTAGCGAGACGCTCCTCTTCCGCCTTTTTTCTTGCCACTTCTTCAGCTTCGGCTTTCTTGCCCACATCGTCACTCTTGGCACCCTTTCTTGCAGGTGGTGGAGGAGGTTTCTTGGGCTCTGGTTTGGCTTCTGGTTTGGCGACTGGCGGAGGAACGCCCTGTTCTTCGGCTATCCTTGCCTGACGTTCGGCTTCACGGCGGGCGTCTTCTTCCTCGGCCTGACGAAGTTTGGCAGCTCGTTCTGCTCTTTCTCGCTCAATTCGTTGAGCGGCTGTTTCGCCGGGCTTTGACGGTGCTTTAATACCAAGCGCCGCGAGACGCTCAGCCATACGCTGCTCTGCTTGCTGTTTGATGAAAGCAGCTCTCTCTTCAGGAGTTTTATAAGCGGAGTAAGAGCCCCCGCTGGGCCCAGGAGACTGAGAAACAGGGGGAGTAGAGGTACGGCCTGCGGATAATGGGCTCTCCAGACGCGTTGGAGGTGCTTCCGCTCGGACAGGTTCACTCGTTGCTGCTCGTCCACCCTTCCGATCTTGAGCTCTGATGCGTGCAGCCCGACTAGAACGCTGCAAATCGAAAATGAAGTCGCGAACTTCGTCCTCTACGCCCAGTGCATCCTCCCAACGGCGCTTCTCGTGCTCATTGGCAGAAGTCTGTCCACCCTCCTTTAGGTTATCCTCAATGCCTCGAGCGAATTCTCGAACACTGTCTTCAACATCTCGCACCATTCGTTCGTTGTTCTCCTTTTCAGTCCTGGCTTTGATGTTTTCTTCTTCCAGGCGCTTAGGTGCGTCAAGGTCATCGTCACCAACCTCCACCTTTTTACCTGTTAGTGCAGCAGTCCGTTGCTGCATCATAGCCTTCGCTCTGGCCTTTAGACGGTCAGATTCTGTTACTGAGCCACCGGGCCCAGTGCCAATGATGGTAGAGGCACTGCTAGGATGAGCTTTGGCGTCTTTTAGACGGAACAGCTCGAGCTTCGCGTCAGCTATAGCCTTCTCAGTCTTCCGAACTTGAGAGGCAAGTTCTGGAATTTTATCTGTGAGGTTTTGTAACTGCCTCTTGAGGGCGCGCCTCTCAGCGTCTGAGTCGCCGCTAATAAGAGCAGCATCTGGGTGCGCATCAATATCATCTTGTATACGGCGAATGCGGCGATACAGTTCTTCTGCTTCACGTCGATCACGTCGGTCAAGAATATCGTCCTCCTCTGCCGCTGCTTCATCCTTGAAGTCCATGGCGTCAAGGAGAACCTGTTTTTCCCGGATCTTCTTCCTCAGCTGATCGATACTAAGATCTTCGGTTGAAGTAACAGATGCAGGAGAGTTCGGGCGAGGCGAGGCGTTTCCGACTCTGCGCCGAGCGCTAGATTTATATCCCACATCATCGTCATTATTCCTAAAGACTGTGCCGTCCTTTCGACCAGCACTGAGTCCTGCATTGCCGCCTTTGAACGAGTGACTCTTCATATAACTGACGCCAGTTTTTTGTGGTAGGAGAGAAGCTCCGGATGATTTGCGAAAGTCAGATTCTTGATTCAGCATGGATCTGATAGTACCTAGAGACTCTGTGATCTTCCTTGTTGAGGGTGGTACAAGCTCTGGGGGAAGTGTGTTGGGAATAGGATACCCATTGAGTTTCCGGTAGATCAAATGCATGGCTACGGCAAACTCGTCCAGGTCAAGACGGCCCTTGTTCCCGTTGTCAGAGAGTGTCCATATACGCTCAAGGTCTGTCTTGTCTAGACCGCTTTGTCCCATTATCTCGATGGCTTGGTCTCCGCCGATGAACCCTTTCCCGAGGCCATCCCAAGCTCGGAACAATTGATCATACCGAGTCTTCTCGTCCTTTGTAATTGCCCAAGGGATAACAGCATTACCTGACAGACCTGCCGTAGTATAATTCTGTTGCTCACGACCTGCTTGAGGCATCATTCGAGCTTGCAGCGCATCAATATTGGGTAAACCCGAAGCAGGGGTATTAACCAGACCCCACTGGCCAGGACGGCCAGTTGGCTGGGCATTCAAGGGCGCTGCAGGCGCTGGAGACAAGCCTCCGGCGAAACCGGTGGGCATTGGAGGCATAGGTGGCCGAGTCCCGGTGTATCCAGTTGGCTGAGGGTTGCCAATTCCGCCCGGGAAACCGGTCTGCTGGGGGTGCAAGTTCATCTGTTGACCAGGAAACCCCGTCATCTGTGCTTGTAACAGCTGAGAGTTCGAAGCCTGGGGCTGTGGATGCTGTATTGTGGGAGGAGTGGCGGTGTTTTGCCTCGTGAAGTCTTGTGCATTGGTTGCGCCTCCAGAAGCGGCCTCCTCCGCTATACTGAAGTTGATAATGTCTACCATGCTCGAAACCTCATTTTTAATGTTCTCTGGTAGGCTGCCAGGCAGAGGCTTGCCCACGAGCTTGAGGTTGCAAAGGTACATAGCAAGTGCAAATTCGGGAAAATGAAGCTCGCCCGCTCGAGTGGTATCAGATAGCGTCCTGTGGGGTGTACATGAGTTTGTGAGCTTGGAATGGAAATTCAACGACATACCATATATGAGATAGAGAATCTCCATCGAGTCGTGACCTTAATAGCAGATCGCGGGCTTTGTCGCCAGACATAGTCGTATTGCTTTCTCCCACAGCCGATTTGAACAGTGTCTCAAACTTTGCTTGATCTTGCGCAGTGATGAAAGACAACCTAATATTAGGGATTTTGTTCGAGGTCTTCTGGGGTTTCGCGGCAGCCGCGGGCTGCGCATCAGTCGTCCCGCCTGTTCGAAAGGATGCAGCCATTGCGGTGAAGCCTGTAGGCTGAGGCTTGACAGAGGGCGCGGCTGTCGTCGTGGAGGGAGGGGGATTACTCGGGGATAAGAACGAGTTCTGAGACGCTTGCTGCTGCTGCTGCTGCTGCTGATTATATTGCTGCTGGAATTGCTGGGGAATCTGCGGAACTGGCGGTGCGCCAGTTTGGAAGCTCTGCTGTTGAGGCGCTTGTCCAGGGAAGCCGGTGTATTGAGGTTGAAGCCCCTGGGGCTGCCCTGGCATGCCCTGGCCACCCGGAAATCCCGTGTACTGCTGGCTTAACGGCGCTTGGCCATATCCCGTCTGCTGCGGCACGAAGCCGGTGGGCTGCGGTCCCAACTGCTGTGGCGCCTGTTGACCGAAGGGTGTGCCATACTGATGCTGGGAGCCTGGACGCGGCACATTGTTGGCCCCAAGATAGGAGTTGGAATTGGAATACATGTTGGTATCAAAACCTTGTCATTGAGAGGCACTATGCAACTAGACTAACTTGCATAGGAAAAAGATTTTGAGCGTTGAGAGGACCACTTAGGCCCATCAGTCGATGAAAGACAGACGCAGGAGAGAGAGAGCGAGAAAGAAAGACGAGAGCACATTCAGCGTGTCGGATGACGAAGCTTGGTTGATGATGGTAGGAGCTGTCTTGGCCCGTAACAGTATGGCTCCTGAGAGATGCCTGTGCCGTGATTCATTCTGTGATTGGTGCCTTGCAGTCCAGAGTGGGTCTGACTATCCCGTTAAGTACCTACCTAGGTACTTACCTACGCTCGCCAGGCTCGCCAGTCTGCACTGTCAGGGGATGCCCTTTTGCAGGCTACAGCATTTTTAAGACACTGCCCCAGCCAATTAGCCACTTAGAGCCATATATTCGCCAGCTACGGTTGCGGTCCACGCATGTACGATGGACGATCAGCCTGCACAAGATACGAGCATGGCCATGATCCCCTTAAAATACTGCCTAGGTAGCCACTGCATGAAAGAAAGGATAATCACTATTATGAACCTCAGATGGCAGCAAACACTTCTGTACCTAGCTAGGTAAATATAATGTTCATATTGAATATGCGCCCCGAGCAAGCCATCACTGGGTGCAATGGATTTTGCGATGCTGCAAATCATGTTAGTTGGACGTAGCTTAACACATGTGCTCCATTGAAGATGCCGTGTACTTGAAGCCTCGATTTACAAGATCAGGCATTTCGGTGTATTATATCAGCTTCTCTTCCCCGTCCTCGCCCGCTCTCGCGAGACAGGGCCCGTTCGATAGTATTAATCTAGGCTTAGCTAACGTCATTATCCGGACAACCTTCCAACGCCACTGTTCATTCCTCCATATCTACTTAGTATCTATGCTTCCTTGCATTGGCACGCCGATTCGCGCTTTTGCTTAGCTTCACCAGATTACATATAAGCCAACAATGAGACTGTAACATTGGTTGAGGTCAAGCGTCCAGGTAAGACGGGTTTGGTGTATATCAACCATCAACCTGACACTCAACCTGAGCAGCTAACTTAGTGAGCCGCAGATGTTGGGAATAGATCTGCGTTCTTCTCGGCCCACGCCTTAAGGTTTATTTTCTTTGTGGCGGCCTCGAAGGCTCCCTTGAGACTATATTGGGTCGGGACACCCTCAATGCGATGAGTCGAGTTGATGTTCTTTACTAGTACAATTTGCCAGCAGGTGGCGCTGCCTTGGCGGGATGCGATCGTAGCAGAAGAAAGGAAATATTCCCAAATCTGTGAATACTCTTGTCAGTAACCGAGAGCTGTCACGTCAGATTTGGAATGCACATACACGGAACCAGCGCTTGCCGTACTTCGCCTCCACTTTATCGCGGTTGGCCATCCAGTTGCGATACCAACGCCACAGGGTTGCCGAGTAGTGTACGCCGATCGTGTCGATGCTCTTAACTTCAAATCCGGCACCGTCAAGCCTATCAATCACGAAACCAACAGGGGTGGACGCATCGGCGCCGGGGAAGACATATTTGTTCATGAACAAGCCCCAGATCAGATCTTCGTACTGCCATGACTTGCGGAGACCAGCAATTTGGAGGAAGAAGACACCGTCGTCATCGAGCATGTCGTGCACTTGCTTGAAGAAAGCACCGAGCTTACGTACACCTACGTGCTCGGCCATTTCCAAACAAGTGATTTTCTTGTATCCACCCTCAGGGACCGGAACATCTCGGTAGTCCATGCAGAGGATTTTGCTTTGTTCTTCACCAATGCCAACATCACGGAGTGCCTTGTTACCCCAAGCCGTCTGGTTTCGACCAAGCGTGATGCCGGTAGCGTGCGCGCCGTAATTAACGCTAGCAAACCGGGCAAGGGTGCCCCAACCACAACCAAGATCGAGCAGTGTTTCACCTTCCTTGAGTTCGATTTTCTCGCAGACAATAGCTAGCTTGTTGTCCTGTAGCTGTTCAAGGGACTCCTCGGTGTTGATGTCACCGATGACACCAGATGTGTAGATCATACGTGGTCCCAGGAACCAGCCGTAGAAATCATCACCACGGTCATAATGATCACGGACTTGCTCCTCATCTTGCAAACCAAATTAGCAGTTTGCTTGAAACAGAAAAATATAAACTTCTCACCTTGGCTTCTAGAGTGCATGATAACCTCAGGGATCATGCCAAAGACGAAGTACTTGCAAAGGCTGAAGGTGAAACGGAAGCTGGCCCAGTCATGTCTATACTCCAGAACTTCGAGAGCATCACCGTTGAACTCAACATCTCCATCGAAGTACATTTCGTAGAAAGTTTCAATGGGGATTTTGTTCTTTCCATGGTATTTGGCCTGATCAGCAGGCTTTTTGAAAGTAAGGTAGTGCTCGACAGGTCGGCCAGGGTATTTAGCCTTCTCGTTCTTTCTGGGACTAATGGCCGAGACGGTCAACCAGAACGAGCCCAGGATGGGAATGAAGAGAATGAGGCCAAAGAAGATTGCCGTCTTTAACCCACCCCCGACCTTCCACGAGAGCCATAGCGGAGTGCCAATTAGCAAAGAAAAGAGTAGAGTATTCGAGAAGGTATCCGAGCCTGCAGAATCGGCAGGAAGGGGAGCATTTTTTATTGTTGGGTACTGTGAAACGAAACCATCAGTTCACTGAGTTTCGTAAAGCGCAACAATATCAGACGAGGCCCAGCATACCGAAGTGGTCCGCACACCACACTCTTCGACTTTCTCAAAAGTGGGTGTGGGGGCTTTGGGAGTCTCAACAAACTCGAACTCGGACTCGCTCCCGTTGACGCTCTGAGGTTTCGACATGATGGCGACGAGACGGGGCCAGAATCTCGCTGGTCCAGAATCACAAGTCTCCTATATGTCGCTTCGACGTGAAGAGGAAAAGGGAGAAGGGAGAAGGAGGGCGGGGGGAGCAGAAGGAAGTTGTGTATCTGGCGAGCTGCTATGGGGAAACACTGTATTTTGGACTAAGTAGACCGCTTCACAAGCGGTGCGGTCTGGAGTTGGCCGTCCATTGGCCCTTCCGAACGGATGGTGGGCTTGGCGGAGGGACCAACCCCCCTGGGTTGGCCTAGACAGCTTCTAAGAGCTCCTCATTAGGGCCTGTCTCTGTCCTATGCACTTTAATGTAGGAGATATGCTACATGGAAGTATGTACCTAGGTAGTGGTAACACGTATCTCGTACGCTACAGGTACCTAAGCTGCAGACCAATGGCTGCTCTCAGGCTGAACCATGACAGTGCACCTCCACCTACATGTAGTAACAACATATGTGAGTATGTTTATGAACGCCAATACCTGCCTAAACTACTAGGTAGATCAAAATTGGTTGAAGATTACGTAGGCAAGGTACGTATTTTATCATTGTCGGTCAAGTCAGATATTATGATGCTATCCCTGAATAGGTAAGTGGGAAGGAAGATATCGACGTCCCCTATCTACTTTTTCATACACTGAGAAAAGGGGTAATGAGCAGCGACTATGTAGTAGTTTCAACATGCCACTAATCTACAGTATGTGATGAAGTTTCTGCGTTTTGACAGGTATATATCTGAGATGCGAAAGTCATTCGAAGTGGCTGCCTGGCCACTAAGTACTCCTTATTTCTTCTAGGATTTGACCGTCTATTATTCATTGACGTTTTCGGCTCAAGTAGATCGGGGGCCCGCGGAAACCGAATGCTTGATCGATCAAGCACGTTCACTTGCACATATGCAAGACACCGTTACCTATTACTTACTCTGCAGCCGGACATGTTAACAACACTTCGAGAGGGGAGCCATCTAGGCTGAGGCTTGATTCTGCTGATATAAAGTTCCGAGATTTGCAGAGATCGCTCCATTTCAACAAACTTTACAGAGTGTGGCGGGATCTGAGACAAAGCATGTCCAGGATACTATTCTATGGCTTACTACCCCTAGAGTAATCTGCGCGCTTGGAATAGTAACATCTTTGCTGTGTTTGTAGTGACCGACCAGACTTCGTTACCATTACAAACGGGTTCTTGGAGTGGGTGGTTAATCCTCTCGGGCGCATACGGAAGATAAGCGACAATTATCCGTTGGTTCTTGTATCGAGTTCTCTGCGAAACCACCCCGTGAATAGGCACTCATGTATGTATTACTCAACAACACACTTACTCGACAATGGAGCGTTCCTTAAATTCTCTGCAGAAAGTGAAGTCGGCTGTATCTCCCTTCCCCTCTCCCTATTCTGCTTGGCTTGGTCGTTTGTTCAATTAGGCATGCAATTAGTGCCTGTGATGGCGGCAGCACCTGGTCATCGTACTGCAATGGTTTTGACAAATAAGACAGTGAAAATGCAGCTCCCGATTTCTCGAACTTCTTAGCAAGATCCCTATACGACTAATATAATGGTTGTCGATTTCGTTAACGATAGGCTCGATCATCGCGATCGCGATCACGCACTCTGTGTGAGTGTTTGTGGCTATGCTCTCGTCGGTCACGCTCACACTCGGCCTTGTAGCTGTCTCTGTAACGTCCATTCCGTTCTTGTTTTTCCTTTTCCCGGTCTCTCCTATACTCATCAAGTCGTGGTCGTCGCTCACGGTGTCCATGACGCTTGGCCAATTCTGCCTTTTTGATTTCCTCGTCTTCCTTGGAGCCAAGGCCCATCAGATGGGGTCGTCTCTTGACTTCTTTGGGCTTAGTGCCGAATTCCTCTCCTTTCCATCCCATACCTCGTAGCATTGCCGCGCCGAATTCCCCTTCAGGGATCTCGCTGTACTCTTCGATTGTGGAAACCTCAGCTGCCTCCGTCATGCTTCTTTGATATGCATCTTGTTCAGAGAACTGAGGCCTACTATTTATGGCGGAATCCTTGATAACGAGATCATGTGAAGGGTTTCGCTTTCCTAGCAGAGCATCCATCGCATCTTTGTCAGGATCAGCTGATGGCCCTGGTACTCCTTTCGTCTCACTTGACGAGTTCTTCTCTGGTTCCTGAAGCTCCTTGCCTTCATTTGAAGTGTCCTCTTGTGATTCTTGTAGGGACTTCTTTGTAACGTTCAACCCCCATTTGATATCCTTATCCTGATCGGCTGATGCCGTTTCCCGACTTTGACTCGTCGAGGATGTAGGGTGCAAGGGAGCGGTTCTGTCTTGTCTCCCCGACTTCGCGTCGGCCTTCCAATCTCGGTTCTTCTGGCTGCTAATGATATATTCTTTCTTGCCACTTCTGCCTGAAGGCCCATCGCTCCCTTTCAACGAGGTATCAGTAACGATTGTTGTAACAGCCTCATGTTTTCCTATGCGATCGTCTTCGTCGCCTGAGTCTGAATCGTGGTACAGTGCACTGGGTCGCTGACGCTTGCCTAAAGCAGACGAAGGCTTTGATTGTCCGCTCCTATTCGTGACATTACCAGACGGTCTGGGTGCTGGTGAAGATGCCCCAAATTTAATAGCTATACGAGGTGCCTGTTGTTGAGGCGCGCTGTCGGACATCTCCAGCAATGTTGGATACGAGTACGGCGGAGATGTGGTTCTCGACCAAGCGCGGGCAAACGGAGTTGAGGTTTGGAATTATAACGTCTTGGATACTTTCCTGGGATTGATGAGGTATAGTTCAATACTGAGTGGTCGGATTGATATCTAGCAGAGTCCTAACTTGGGTATGTAAGTGGAGAGACAATAGGATTTGGTTACCTTACCTACTACTAGGTACCTAGGTAGGTAGGTACCTACCCTCAAGGTACCTTATCCTCTCCTTATCTTATCTTATTGAACTTAAATAACTACTTCGGTTACCTGAACACGTGAAAGTGGCTGAGCCTGGATGCTGTGGCTAGGTAGGTGATGCGTCGCACCCAGGTACATCTTACCTAGGCCTTCAAGCCAGTTTTAGATCATTGATACACTCCATCCATTCCAAGGCTATTGCTCCGTGCCTTTATACCTAGGTATCCTTCGAGGCATATTATTCTGCTCACCATCTCCATAGGACAAGCTGACGCCAGTTGAGCTTCCGATCAATGCGGGGCCTGGAAGCGGTAAGTTACAATATCCAGACAGCAGGTAGTCTAGCCACTGATGGGCCAGGACTTACGTACCTAAGTATGTGAATCTTACAAGGCACCCTGCGGCAAGCCGCGGTGTGTCATTGTCTTTTCATCTCAGATCAACTCCAGCTATTTCAAGTAAGCCCCATAGATATATTCCCGTCGTTGTAACTAGGTATCATTAGAGGGCGAACACATTGACAAAGCCTGTTCCAGGCATAGCGAGCGAGCAGAAACAACAACATCACAAAGGTGAACTCGCCTTCGATTTTTTGTTCGACATGGACCGTCAGCCGGGGATGCTAGGTAGCATGTCCCCTAGCACAATCCGGGGTCGTCTTGATTAGGTCCCGCCTACAATCATCTCTCAATCACCGCATATCAGACAACAGACACTGACGGCACTTGGGAGGGAAGGGGGCTACCTCTTGGGGCTATGTACCTCACATTTGGACGAAGTAGATTCCTCTTGATAAAGTATTCTAGGCAAAAAGGCTGTGAGTTCACCATCAAAATGGGATGGCAGCAAATTTCCAGACAGACTTCAAAGAGAGAGGGCGAGAGGTACATGCCTCAACCCCCTTGTAGTGTAGGTATTGACGCTACCATGCTCTATTGAATTGGCCATTGAACATCCCCTCAATCCGCTCAGTCCGCCACCAACCCCAACCTTTCAGTGCACCACCCCCTACGGAACGCGCTATCTACGGTATGCTTTAGAGGCCAGACAACCCGAACCTGCCTGGCTCGGATAACTCCCATAGTGAAGCGCATCTGTAAAAAATTCATACACCCCCATCAGTCTCAACTACGCCAGTCTTCAATCAATCAACACATCACAACGCTGGCATTTCCATCGCCTAGGACGAATTCAGTCATCTCGTGGTGACTTACTGAGCTCTACGCCACTGCCGTTTTGCATCAAAACGGATGTTGTCGCTGTCTATGCTATGACTGAGGTTGTGCCCGCCGACCGCACCAGGCTTCTGCAATCAAAGCGGGCAGAATGCAGGTGAGATATATTTCAATCGATAGAGGATGTTTTTCCGATTAAAACGATATCATTTTTGAGGTGCTAACCTTGTCCAGTGCAATTGCACGGTCGCGCAAGAGGAAGCTCTGCATCCTCTACGAGGTCACAGTTAGCCCCGACGCCCTCCCCAGGCGCAGCTTCAACAATGTCGACGCGTTTGAATGCACGCTAGCCGAAAATCAGTTCCTTGATGGCTGTGATATCTTGCAGTATGTACTCTCATCATGACCATGTGAATTGCTTTTGGGCAGGTGCTCGATCACGCCTCGCCTGAGCGTGCATCGCGAATTCGGCTTGTAAGTGCTAACACTGCCTTGTAGGGGACGCACGCTCAACGAGTTGAACATCCCTTCGCGGCCGAGGGTCACTCCTCTCTATGCTCAGTATCTCTCTTCGCAGAGTGCGCCCAGTGCTTCAAATGAGAACACTACAGCGAGCGCGAAGCGGCCTATTAGCATCCCTTCTAGTATTGGAGTTCAGCAATCCTCACTCTCGCCGACAAGCCTACCTGCATCACCAGCATTGCCAATAGCCAGTGAGGCACAAGCACAGCCCGTCCCACGGCCAGTCGCCACCTCTGGACCTACGAAATCTCTGCATCAAACCGGCTTCCCTAACTTGCCTAATAATGTTCATGCGACAGGATCAGTTACACCAATTGCCGGGTCGACGTCGGTGGACGGAAGCGCAGTCGAGAGGAAATTACAGACGCAAGAAGCCACGCACAGAGCTGCGCTGAACAAGCAAGACGGCAACTCTCAACCCAGCAGGACATTACTGAAGGGTACCACAACTCCGACTGGCACTCCGAACCTCTCGCAGCACAATCAAGTACCGCGAGCCATGCAAGTCCAGCCAACGGAGAGTCAACATCCAGAGAAACCACAAGCTGCCCCTTCACCTATTCGAGTTGACGTACCTGCGCTTAACGGTTCGGCCCCTGGCACATCCCGCCAACCTCAGCATGTTCCCGATTCCGACCGACCTTTATTGTCACCAGCCTCGGTCCCACCAACCACACCCATCGCTACTGGATCTGACGGATCAGCTACCATAAACTCCCGTAGCGAGCGTACGTTACAGGCAGGAGTAGAAAATGATATTAATATCAAGGAGCGAAACGAAGGCGTGCCCAAAGGCCATTTATCAAGTAACACCCACCCGGCGCCGTCAGAAAACCAGCCGAGCCGGTCTGTAGTGCCGCAAAGCATTGGCGCGCAAGTCGAAGCTCAGTTAGTACGCGATTCGACCAGCGCTTTGGCAGCAAGTCCCGCAAATCAGCCCATTTCGACGGTCGAAGTAAACGGTGCTCTGGCGCAACCAGTAATACCAAGCCCCCCTACTACTCATCCGGCCATAGTCAAATTCGACCAAGAAGCGCTAGGAATACCGAAGGCTAAGCCCTTAGGAAACGCCCCCAGCGACTCGTCTACGGGTGATAATGTGCCGAGAGATACGCCACAACAACAACAGAGCATTCCAGATAACGAGCCTTTCGGGAATAGGGAAACCACTGGAGTAGAGGATAACACTTCAAAGGGTGTTGACGATAGTATAAGGGGGAAGCAGATTGCTCCATCGAACGCTCAACAGCCTACTCCTGCTCTAACGACGTCTATTCCCACGCTGATCGAAACTCGGCACGCTCAGCAAGACATCGTTGGTATAACCGATGTTGCACTCCAAAAGCCCGTTGCCGAAATCTTAGGGGAACGACCGCGGCCTTCGTCAGATTTATTATCTCCTGGCGATTCTCAAACTACTCACTCTATGCCTATAACCCCTACATCTCAATCTTCCAAGGCACGTCCCCAAGGTCTGATTAATAAAAGAAAGCTCAAAGGAAAGAATAGACACGCGACCGTAGTGTTTGGTAAACAGGCCCCTCAACCATCGAAATCTTCTCAATCTTTAGTGCAGGGTCGTTTGAAGCCTGACCAACTTCCAAGCGACGATTATTATACCACCCTGTTTGTAAATGGGTTTGCGTCAGGACCTAGTTGGATGAAGCCGCTTGATCAGCTGCTACATCAGGCGCACAAAACGGTCTCGACACCTGATTCATATACGCATATCCTCGACAATCAGGCTTGTCGCATTTTGCGCCGTGTTTATCAGCTCCAGCACACTGATAAATGGTCCCTTCGACAGCCCAAACGTTGCCCAGAGCCAACCCGGCAGGCATGTCACTGGGATATCATGCTACAAGAGATGAAATGGATGAGAACCGACTTCCGGGAAGAACGTAAGTGGAAGATGGCAGCTGCGAGTAACATGGCGTACGCCTGTGCAGAATGGGTTGCCGCCTCGGAAGAAGAGAGAAGGGCACTTCAAGTAAATGCGGTAATTCCGCGTCGAGTATCGAAGGATGCCGACGATATCTCCATGATGGACGCTTCATCATCTCAATGCCCAGACAATCATCCTACTCCTGACCTCATCCCTTCCGGAGGTACTGACTCGCCACTGGAACCGGACGATGAACTAGACGATGAGTTCACAAACACGATAGCACCATCCGCCATATTTGCCCTTCAAGACGATGACATAGTTTTCTCTTTACAGCCGTCTGCTGCGACGGATCGCTTACTAGAGGAGCTGCCCATGTACAGTGCTCCATTGAAGGTGCCTAAGACTGATTTGATTGCTCCCGAATATGATCCAGACGCCTCATGGAAACGGCCGGCACTACCTTTGAGTAGGTTCGTCGAAGGTCAAATGGAGTTGACAGCGAATGAGCCTCCAAAGAAAAGGAGCCGGTTCCAGCATGCCCAAGAAGATGCCGATGAAATAAAACCCCCTCAACTGCAGCCACAGAACCCCGGGGTTGCACTTTTCCGCCCAGAAAACAAGAGCATCAAAGACAGGCTTCATGCAGGACATCAATTTCGCCCCCCTAGTGATAATATGCCCTTCCAAGCGTTTTATGAATCGCGCAGCTCTTCTCAGTGGACCCAGGCGGAAGACGATGAGCTGAAGAGCTTGGTGCGGGAATATTCTTATAATTGGAGCCTGATATTCAGCATCCTATCAACCAAATCCATGTTTGTATCGGGCGCGGATCGTCGCACTCCTTGGGAATGCTTCGAGCGTTGGGTTATGCTTGAGGGTCTCCCTAATGACATGCAGAAGACCCAGTACTTCAAGTTGTGGCAGAGCAGAATTGAACAAGCTCAACAACACATCCGCCAACAAAACATTGCATTAGCACAACAACATCAACAGCAGCAACAGCAAGCTCAACAGGCTCAAACGCAACAGCAGGGACAACAATCACAGCAGACACAAACGCCAGCGCAAGCAACTCCAAACGGACCCAGCACGCCTCTCCCCCGCCGTCGCCACTCTTTGCCGGTGAAAGTAGAGCGACGGCGTAATCAGAAGCATCTCACCATGATTGATGCTATGAGAAAGCTGGCCAAAAAGCGAGAAGCCGCTGTGCAGAAACAACAACAGAACGCTCAGATGGCTGCTGCCAGAAAACCAGCGGATGTCGCTCAACCTAAAGCGCCTACGAAGACACCCAGAGAGTACAGCATCATGCGATGGGAGCGAGATCAAGCGATGGCTGAAAGGTTGGCAGAGAGAATGGCTGCACAGCAGCAGCGGCAGGAGGTCCAGCGCAGAGTACGACCCGGTATCAATGCTCTTCCAATTAAGGCTAACGTCCAGTCACAGGCCGTGATTCAGCAGAGAGCCCAACAAAATCAACACAATCATCTGGTTGCAACTGGGCAACCTGGAGGTCAGCTTCCGCAGGCCGCACAGCAGCAGATGGCTGCCGCACACCCCCATGCGGGGATGGCGCGCATGAATAACCCGAACCATACTGGAGCTAATGGCCAACCCCGGCCTCGCATGCCCATACCTATGGTCTCAACGCCTACTGGAAATGAACATCAAAATCATCTACCTGGAGCTCTTGTCCCTCCGCAGATGAATGGCTCTCCACAAATACAAATGCCCGTTGTCAATGGACAGGCACAAATGTCTATGCCGGGAACACCCCATAACATGCACATGTTACTCCAAGCTCGTCGAATTTCTGAGCAACAGAGACAGATGAGACAACATCAGCAGCATCAGCAGCATCAGCAGCAGCCTCAATCTCAGTCTCAACAAGCACAACCTCATCCGCAACAACAACAACAACAACAACAACACGTACACCCGCACCCGCACCCGCACCCGCAACAACAATCGCTCGCACAACAACAACAACAACAACCGCAACTCGCCAATCCCCAAACAAATCCACCTCTACAGGCCTCCCCCCCTACCATGCGCGCTGCTGCCATCAACGGCATAAATCAGAAGAGCTACCTGAATAATGCCCAGGTGCCATGCCATGATGCAATCGTTCAACGCAGCGAACGGGTCGGGCTTATCAACCCCTCCAACGAATGGGTTTAACGTCACTCCAGGGCAGTCGGGATCACCACGGCCGAATCTCATCATTCCGCCGCAGCAGCATCAGACTTATCTCTCACAGCTTCAACAGATAGAAACCCAGATACGATCGAACCATCCAGACGCGCCACAGGATCGGGTAAGAGAAATGGCAAAGACATACCTGCAGAACAGGCATAATAATATGGCGCAATCTGCGATAAATACTGCTGCTAGCAGTTCAGGGCAAGCTGCCGCTGCTAATGGTCCGCACCAGTACGCTCAACTCCTTCGGGCCCAACAACAGCAACAGGCGGCGCAGGCGGCGGCAGCAGCTCAGGCTCAAGCCCAAGCACAGGCGCAAGCCCAGGCACAAGCCCAAGCTCAGATGCAAGCCCAGGCACAACAGGGTCATACCCCCCAACCAAATGCTCAACATCAGCGGAATTCAAGCGGTAGCGCGACGCCTACCCCGTCTAGTATAAAACAATAGCGAGCACTAGCAAGTTGTGAGCATTTTCCCGCGATAGGACTAGGGCTAGACAAGGTGTTGCTTTTACTTGTCCATGTAGCATATAAAGGAGCTTGGCGTTGTGTTCTGCGTTGGTCTTAGCATGCTCAATGGTAGTCCGCGCTAGGGATGGGAGACAATCATTTCGATTCGTGTTTAGCCGTAGAAGTGCCTAGGAGGACTCTACAAACCGAGATGATGTGAGACGACGACACGTGAATAATCGGTCAATACAAATATGAAGTCTATGCACTTACCATAGCACCATGACCAATGAAATATTCCAAAGAATCTTGTTGAACAGTAGCCTTGGTGAACAAATACCTATTCCTACAACTAATGATTAACCTCGATGAAGTGAGTACCTAACCCACCATAGGTCCGACGGGTGTTTACCGCCAATCGATAAGGTGGACCCAGTTTATTTTTTCCTCTGCGCTGCTTGGCCCGGTGCTTGCCCTTCAGCTCAATCACCTCTTGCGCCTACTTTTTAGCTTCACTGGTTGTTGCAAGCACGAAGTCTCGAAAGGCAGCATGGGCAAACGCAAGAGAGCTATTGGCTTGGATGGCAGCGACGCGGTAGAGGACGCTCGCACCAAAAAAACAAAGGCATCGGATGACACGCCTGCCACAGCACCAGTCACTATTCAGATCGTAACGGGATCCTATGATCGCGTTCTTCACGGTTTGACCGCCACAATCTCGCCCGACGATCAAGTCGAATTCGCCGATACTTTCTTGTTCAATGCCCACAGCTCCGCCATACGATGCTTAGCCGTCTCCCCGCCTTCAGCACCTGAGCCTGGGAAGATCCAGAAGGTCATGTTAGCATCGGGCAGCAGCGACGAGAGGATCAATGTCTACCATATATCCGCGCACCCGCCGAGACGGAAATCCAAGGATCTGTTGTCCTCGATTGCCCCACGGAAGATCCTTGAGAACCCTAAAAACCGTGAACTCGGCACTTTGCTTCACCACTCGTCTACGATCACAAGCCTCTCCTTTCCTACTAGATCCAAGCTCATATCGGCGTCAGAAGACTCTTCAATAGCCGTAACACGAACGAGAGACTGGTCTTTGCTATCCACTATCAAGGTTCCCAAGCCCAAACCGCAAGGGCGTCCAAGCGGCGACACAGCGGCATTGGATGGAATGCCCGCTGGTGTCAACGACTTTGCTGTTCACCCTAGCATGAAGCTCATGATCAGTGTGAGCAGGGGAGAAAGGTGCATGCGTCTGTGGAATCTGATGACGGCTAAGAAAGCCGGTGTTCTAAACTTCACCCGTGATATGCTACAACAAGCCGGCGGAACCAAGCATTCACCAGGCGAAGGGAGGAAGGTGGTTTGGGGAGCGACTGAAGAAGGCGATGAGTTCTGCGTCGGATTTGACCGCGACCTCATCGTATTCGGCATGGACAGTACACCCAAATGTAGAGTCATGCCAGAACCCAGGAGAAAAATACACGAGTTTTGCTACGTATCAATGGACTCGGCAACTGAGTCTTCGCTACTCGCTGTATCCACCGAGGACGGAAGAATATTATTTTTGTCGACAAATACGGAGGATTTATCAACAGAACCGCCGCAGCCGGGCAAGGAGACTGGGAAGCTACCAGTCGCCAAGCTAATCGCACAAGTGGGCGGGCGGGAAGCTGGTGTTAATGGCCGAATCAAAGATTTCGCTATATGCAAGTTATCAGAGCGGCGGAGCGATAACTTCCTCATCTCTGCAGGTAGTAGCGATGGGAAGATCCGGCTTTTCATGGTGCCCGTGAAAGATTTAACAGACGCAAGAAGCGCGAAGTCTGCCAAACAGATTGGCAGGTTATTGGGATCTTACGAGACGCAGAACAGAATTACGTGTTTAAGTGCATTTGTTATGATACCCCGCGAAGAGGGCGCACAGGATAGTGATGACGAGTTTGATGATGAGGAGATAGATAACTTCGACGAGGAAGATGACGGACAATCTGAGGAAAGTGAGGAAAGTGGGGACGAGGATGAAGATGACAATTAAAGCTGAAGAGCCATCATATGAGTGATATATAATCTTCTATTTTCGCCTCTGTTCGGTCATTTGGCCGTGATATCGAAGCGTGTGTGTGTGTGTGTGTGTCTGTCTGTCTGTCTGTCTTGATGTTCCCTTGAACATACGCGCTACCCGCACTCACATACATTGACTGTGAATCCCTACCAAATCCCGATCGAGCGGAATCATACGTACATAACGCAGTGAACAACTACAGTTCTTTTACCTGTAATAAACACCAAACACTCAAAACCTATACACACTAAAATGGCCCGCACGCGCGGCATTTGGCATAAATCGATGAGGTATTGCCGCCTCTGGGCTACGATGCTTGTTCGTTGCCAGACTCAGCTCTCGGTGGAGCTACGGACGAAGTAGTGTTGGCGATACGGCCTGGATCTCGCAACCTAAAGAATTGAGAAGTTACTAGTTTAGAACCTTGCGTTAGTACCGACGCGAGGACCCAACTGTTGTCACCAACATGCGGTTCCCTACTACTATGCATTGCTGAGGCACGGATACCTCTAGACCTTGACGAGCTTGGGTCGAGGTACTTTGGGTGGTTAACATGAAGCAGCCAATGACCTACCAGATGGTTCCCAGGTCGCACACTACTTGAGATCCAGGCATGCAGAACGAACGCCACAGATCCCACTGGATACAAGGAATTACCTGGATAATTAACAAGGCCGAACTAGCCAGGTAATCTCCATGGGGATGGACGGGCGAGCTGGATTGGGCTTCCCCTCATTTTCCCGCTCAGCTTTCGAGGCTTTCCGCGTACTTGGTTGTTTACTAGGTCACCGTATCTAGAGGTGTTGCATACCAAGTGTCTTATGGTGTTGGATGTACACACGATGTAGTGTGTCTTCCCACCTCTCATCACCGCAATGCAACCTTCTCTGAGGAGCCAAGCAGGATATACGCGCATACGGAATATTGAAACTCATCTTACCCCATGGGAAACCCAAGCGTGGGGTAATGGCGAATCACAACGCGGGACGGTAGGAACGGCATCTGCACGAACTGGTCGTCTCAGAAGATATGGCCATTTCTAACCCCCTCTGCCTGGCCATGTGATTCTGTCATTCTCAGCAAGCCGCCGAGAGAGAGCTGAGAGTTTGCATCTATAGCTGTCTAACGCGCTATGACATAGGTAGACATGTATTATGATTACAGTACTGTCATCAGTGTTCACGTGCGCATTTCAATTCTTCTTCCCCCGCAAGAGAGCCACGAAAGGCGCAGATTTGAACCTAGCGTGAGATCTCGATCTTGACCGTTTTGAGATACGGCCACCTGAGCACCCCTCGTCCACGTAAGGACAAGTCAACAGGGCGCTAGCCAGGGTTATGCGCGACAGGGTTACATGTACACGACATGACCTCTGTAGAATGCTGGATAATGATCCGCTATCCATGTTCAGAGGGCCAGAGCAGGCCAGAGCCCATGATCTCTGCCTACGCCCTAGTAGACAATACGTCACTTCACAGGATTGATTCGTTTTGAATCGGCTCTCTTCACGCGGCCTCCAAAGCGACCCCATACTCTACCCATACGCGAACCCCAGATTCTGCTAAAGGATCTAACGATGACCCTGGACGTTCTCCAACAGCAATGCATCAGTAAATGTCTCTTGTATAATACCCATAGTAGTATCCTTTTAAAGGCCATGACCTTCCGTGACCTGCCAAGATTTTAGTATCCAATGAGAGCGATGCGACCAAAGACTACATTATATATTATATCTAGTTGTAGAGCTTTAAAGTGGGAGAACAGTCATTTCTAGGTATCTCAGATGTCGATCTATCAGCAGGCATAAAAAGAACATAGCACGTGACTAAAGATGGGTCTTAAAGGTCACGGAGGTTTCATGGCCTTTAAAAGGATACCGCGATCATGATCCTTACTTACACGATGGTAAATGCGCTGCACAGTTTTCGACATATGTCCGATTGAATCCGGGATCCTCGCATGACGACGCGGTAATCACAGCTCGAAACGAGACGTGTTCGCCTGAGACACACATGCAATAGGCTGTCTGCCCTCAGCCTATTCCTTGTTCTGCTCGTTCCCACCACAACCATGGCTACTTCTCGTAGCTGAACAAAGCTCACACCATTCCCGTCGTAACAGGCTGGACGGGTTAGCGTGGGCTGCGTTGTAGCCCCAACTACCGAGTAAGGTTAAACGTTCGTGTTTTTGTCAGGTAATGTCATTGTTGGTTGTATTGTAGTTGTAGATGGGATGGTTGGACCTAGTGCCATAGCACTGTGGCTACTCTATTATATACGTAGGGTAAGCCGTACGGTACCTGCCTACAGTTTTGGTATCTTAGTCTACGTAGTACTGTTAGATTAAGACCTACTCCTAGCAGTACGTGTACGCACGGTACACATTGAATGTGGCTTTGTACAGCTTCCATGGATATGATTTTCAATTGAGGGGCTGGATTGATAATACTTGACGGAGATCGCGTACCCAATTGTACATCGTAGGCGATTCAACTCAAATACATACCTTCGTCGAAGCACTGCCGCGCCGAGTTGTGCAACTTGCACATCTCGAGTATCTCGGGAGCGGCGTCTGACACCGAGCAGGCATCAGGGCACTCTGTCTGCTACATGGACGGGCCCGGACTCCACCGTGAGCGGGAACAGAACTGTCCGCCCGCCGCTGGGGTTTTGCTAGGGTTGTGGGATTTATACAACCTACCCACGACGAAAACTTTGTGCATGTTCGCCGTCAAGGTCGTATTACGCGGTCTCGGCTGTTTAGAACGCCCAATTGCAACGCCGCCGAGGGGCACATACAGCTCCAAGGCAAGACGGTGGTACTAAGTATGCAAGGTCAGGAGCAGGTCAGGTTCCAGAGTAAAAGAGAAGAACCCTCGTCGACGACGAAGAGCGACAGCCCTGCCGTGCAGGCGCCAATCGCTTGCGACAGATTAGACCAGCCAGACCCAGCCAGACCCAGTCTAACCAGAGCCGGAAGCAGGTACCTGCTTACCGGCGCCTACCGGTGGCACAAGGGCGGAAATATTGGTCAGATTGAAGTCAAAGGCTTCAAAGAGGTTAATGAAGAGTGGTTCCAGCCTTCACCTCTCAGGGCACCTCATCCTCTGCTTTCTGCTCTGCTCATTAGGTACGCTGTAATCCGCCCCGACTACACTGACACCACCTGGACCGACGACAACTGGGCACGCTACTGAAGACATGCCTTAGCGTACTGCTAGCTAACTTAGCTGCAGCAGGTGTTAGCCGTACTTGCCCAGGGCAGACTAGGTACTTCCAAGGCTTCATGTCTTGGTCAAGGTAATGAGAGACGTGTAGGTAGAGCGGCGGGAGAGACAAGGTACCCTTGACCTGCCTGCTGCACAAAATCGTTTACGGAGGATCGGACCCTCGGTCTTCCATCTCCCTCTTCCTCTTCTTGAACGCTTTTGGCTAATACTGTACTCCGTAATAATAAGCCTTTTTCGATTTGATTCCCAATCCCCTGTTGACAACATCGTCATTGAAGGCGCAAGGGCTCATGCCACCGCCTACGAAACAACTGCCCGCATTTGTGACTTGTATTGCATTCTTTGGGGTCTGATCTGCATTCCTATCCACTGCTCCATCTCCACGCACTCTGCAACTCCGGCACTACCATGCACCCTTGTTGCGCAGACAGACTTATGTACCACTCCCATCCATTGCTGATCATTGCGTCCTTCTTTCCTGTAATATATTGACGAGACGACTTTCCAGCTGATGTTTCAAACCTTCTCTTTCCTTTCACCCTTCTTCCCACCCAAACTATCATAACCCAGTCGCCCGGTATATTGTTCGGTTGTTGCTATATTATACCTTGTAGTCGTATCACTCGAGATCTAGTCAAGTTCTCTCACGCGTCACCCCTCAGTCTACGGTACCAAATACTTCGTTCTTGTATTCTTACTAGGTTATCATCGACTTTATATATACAAGTTTCGGCGCAACTACTAGGGGAAACTGCTATTTACAGCATCGATTGCAACCCGACTCCCAGACACCATGACCGACTCTCCCAGTGGACCACCGCTCTTGCGGCCTGTCCCCATTCGACCCTTCAACATCCACCCCAGATCGCCGACTCCCCCGGCCGACGAGGGACTGTCTCATACTCCTCACAGTAGTTCGTCGCTGAACTTGGACTGGCTAAATTCTAAATTGCTCAATTCAAGAAACCGGTTCCGCTCCGAGTCGGCGGCAAGCATTAGCCGCGCTCAGTCTGTCATGAATCTGACCTCCTCGACCTTGATGGGCATATATGAACCGACAACCTACGATAATGACAAATACACGCCTGGCAACGAGATAAATACACCTTGGGGAACCGGCGCGGAGACGCCTGCGAGGGTCTTGAGCATGGATGAGCCCATGTCCATAGAACAAAACAGCCGCCATTACCAGGCACGGAGACGTTCCTCAGCACACCACCCGGTACCCGCGCCAGCATTATCCACCACAACGTCCTTATTCTATTCTAGCCTACGAGCGTTGCTGCTGTCAGGGCTAGGCGTACTATACGGAATCGGGGTAGCGACAGTGAGAGGCGATCGCTCGTTGCCAGCGTTTCGCATGATCAACACATCGGGCTACGGCTGGGGCTACATGGCATTCTGGGGTGCGTCCGGGCTCATACTCGGGTGTTTGTTACCTTATGTCGACAGTTTATGGGAGGGTTCTATTGGTGGTGTTGACAGTGGCGACGTCTTCGAGACGGAAAGCGATGGCGGCAAGAACCTACGTCGGAAAACAGATTGGGCGCTCGCTGTGCGAGGCATCGGCATCTTCATTGGGATAGCATATGCAATCGTAAGTATTTCACCCGACGCTGTCGGCCACAGCAAACGCGTGAATCAGTGGAAATTGATATGATTATACTAATCATCTGTTCAACAGCGCAAGCTTCCATGGGACTCGACCCTACAACTATCATTATGTCTCGCTCTTGTGAATCCCGCTTTGTGGTTCTTGATCGACGGCTCGGTACCGGGCTTCATCGTCTCAACAGCCGTTGGAATCACAGGCTCAGCCGTGTTGACTTCCCTGCACCCTGAAATGGTGCCTGTGCCAGCCATGCTGTCGTCATCTTCTCGTAGCGGATTTCATAGCGCAGGAGCATTATATTCCAACGCTTCGGCCCACTACGCCAATGCCTACCCAATGTCAATCGGCGGTTTGGCGAATCAGCAAACATTTGCTATGGGCATATGGACCCTCAACGTACTCTTCTGCTGTTGTGTTGTCTTCGGCAATGTTGGCCGGTGGCTCGCCATCAACAAGTACGGTTCGCCGCGTGTGTCCTTGTACAAGTAGAGTCCGAGGACAGTCCAAGGATAGGACCGAAAAGAAAAGAGAGCGCATGGCTGGGAAAGCCTTTCAAATGGCTCAACCCTAGATTGGCGTGTATTCGCATTTTATGACTTACGAGCGCACTTTTGTTCCTGAGTTAGCTGGCATGGCTTTCATTTGGTTAAGATGATATCAAAATTGGTGGCGAATTGGTTATATTCATGAGCATTGACTACGGCATGGTTTTGGAATGGGAATGGATTTGATTTTCCTGGGCACCGGTCAACTCTATTGTGTACATATATCTACATATATCCCTGGAACGACCTTGGGATGCTCTCGATGGCATCTGAATCTTCCTTCTGTACAATTGCTTCTCCCGAGGACCTCGCTCAGTTTTGTGAATCGGTCTAGCAACATCCTTCTAGAATAGCACGCACCCCCAGCATCGATGTGCCTGCTTATGTGCCAGAGGCTGTATATCCGAAATAGTGATGTCAAAGGCTGTCTGCTACCGAGAAGATTCAGTAAGAAAGTAAAGATATCTGACATCTTCTAAGCTATATGATAAGTGTCGCCCTCGTTCCAATGATAGATTGAATGCTTGTCATCCAAGGTTGATAGACCTACTTTAATTAGATACTATGTTATAAATTGGTACGTCTGTTGGGCTTTGTCTATGCATTTGATATCAGTCGGTCTGTACAAGACTTGTAGTTGGAGTATCAACGTCCTTCAAATTTGGTGCTAGTGACAGATACTGTCTAAACAGCCAATTTACTTAGTTACGAGCTACTATATATTCATCTCTACTGATGAGCTAGTTAAATTATTGCGATAGTCGGGACCTGATTCGGGAATGGCAAGGTGTAAAGGAAACAAAAACAACTAAAACTCAATACACACACTCATTGCTCTCAATTTAATTTTCCGAGTGTCGGGGCTTGACATCTTGGAAGCAATTCCTCTACGTATACATGACTCGAACACTATTCCGTCTATCATGCGCGCTGTTGACGCGGCCACCCGCGTACACATACACACAGCTTCGGATCTAGTGAGCAGAGTCATGGTCTTTTGAGGTTCTAGATTTCGATGATACTCCGCAGCGTGGAGTGTTCTGCGCTCTTAGCGTGCATGTGAGACCACTCCAGAATGGGCATTCTTGATGTTATGAGGCTTAGTGTGTAGCAGAGATTTTCATACGGTAAACACTTGGTTGTAGAGTAGGACGAGTCTACCGTACGACAAAAAGGGAAAATGCATAGATATAATGGTTAGTTAGGTGTTGTACGTACTACGATGACCAGTTTGCCTGAACAAGTTGAGACCTCCTCTAAAGGGAATTGAGCTGAAATCACTATCTAGGCAGTTGATAACTACTAGTATCGCTTCCATGCAGTCATGCCGCCGTAGATCCTACATAGATGGTCATTCCCATTCCAGACCATCTCCAACACCGCAGCTGTTGTATAAATCCGGCGCCGTATCCTCTTCTCTACAAACCTCTTTCAAGCTTTGGTAGTTATATTCGTCAAGGTCTTGAATATAGATATATGAAGCTTGACACGTCGTTCAAACAGGTAGCTCGTCCAATGTTGCGGCGGCATCATGATGTCTATCGTTCGGTGGCTCATCGAGATCGTCTGCGTGTTAGTCTAGACACTTTAACAATCTAGACAAGCCTATTCAGATTTAAGACGTTGGAGGAAAAAAGAGAGACCCCTGCCCTGAACCCTTGTGGGGTCCAACCCAAGCAAGCCCGTTCCCGACGTCACCTGCGAGGCCCTTTCACTTGGGCAGTAGGTAGGCGAGGTAGGTACCCCCAGCCGCCCACTAAGACAAGGTACAGTTTGGCAGGTATCTATCTATGTAGATCTAAACTACACAGTAAGTAGGTAGTAAGTGAACCGTGATGAAACCGTGGCTTCCCTATCTAAGCATAGCTAAGCACGCCGAATGACGTTAAGGTAATGACACTGAGACGGCTGCTAGATACCTGCCTGGGTTAAGACAGCGTAGCATGGTGAGTCGGACGTCCCACAATCCGCTGTCTGCTGTCTGCTGTCCCACAACTGACGACTGACAGCAACTCCCGTCTCCATACAGCGCAACCGCCCAGCCAAAGTACCCTTACGATATGACATGTATGATGACCCCTACATCTTTCGATATCTCTTGTCGCATTGCTTTCTGGCGCTCTCTGGCGCTCCCTGACGCAAAAAGCCGGCGATCTAGGCCCAAACTAGTGACCATCTCTCTTTGAACGACCTGCTTCCCTCTCGCTATTTCTAGAATTCGACAATCATGCGCTTTTGGGCGGGTTTTGCCTCTCAATATCTATCATCACATACTTCATCACTCTGCCCTACCAGGATTCCACATGAACATGCTCCGTGACAAAGTTGCGAGCCATCACACGTAAAACAGGCCTCGACGTCGTAATAGCACTGCTATATTCTTCTTTCGCGAACCACCGCCTTTCACATATTTTCCTTTCATTTACTGAGTCTTATTTTCGTGGTGTTTTTCTGCACCGAGATCCTCTCCCGTCATTCTAGCTTCTCTTACTTATCGAGTAGAGTGAGGACCACCCATGGGGATTGGGATTAACTGGCTCACCACGGGTGCTCTCAAGAAGTCGCCTACAGACACGGAGTTCTAACCAATCTAAAATTCACCATATGATTTTACAATTTCATGTCCTCTATCCAAGAAAATGCGTCGCAACCGAATCCTTCATCAACACCACCTCACGATGAGGACCTACTCCCGATATCGCCGGCCCCTGGCGAGCATCCTACCGCCGCCGCCTCCCATGCCACCAGTATAGAACAGCCTGATACTTCGCTGGATGCTCTTCTCGAGGCTGTCAGGGATGCCCGGCAGATAATCCGTTTAATCCAGTGTCGGATATGCCACAAGATACTGCAAAATCCCATCACGCTGCCCTGCGGTCACAGCATCTGCAGGACTTGCCTTCCTGAAACTCGGCCGCGAGCCAACATCTCCTACCCAGCAACAGAGAGCCGACTCCTGGGGTTCGATTGCCCGTTTGTAGACTGTGGCAAGGAGCATGCCGCTGCCGATTGTGCTCTTGATGTTACGTTGAATAAAGTTCTGGCAACTGTTAGAGCAGCCTTCGCCTCCTACCAGTCCGCTACTGAGCTTCCGGAGTACTCTACTCACATTACTGTGCGCGATCAATGGGATGTTGCTGGAATACCCTCGCTGGAGGAGAAGCAGCCCGAATCAAGGGTTCTGGGAGGCGGACGAATTATGGCAGCATACACATTGGCAGAGCTTGGCAAGCTGGAGTATAGCAGCGAAGTGACATACTCACCTGTGGGTGCTAAGGGGGAGGAGATCGATCAGCTCGATTCTGACTTCTTTCTGAAGATGAAGGAGATGGTGAGGACCGAAATGGACTGCCAGGTTTGCTACGCCCTGTTCCTGGACCCAATGACTACGACATGTGGGCACACTTATTGCCGCACATGCATCCACCGGATTCTCGATCACTCAAATCTATGCCCGATATGTAGGCGCGCTATCTCCATTCAAGCTCCTGTCAATCCACATACCGCACCCCCTAACAGGCGTCTCGTATCAATGATCAATGGTTTTTGGTCCGACCTTGTTGCGCTCCGGACTCAAGCCTACAGGCTGGAGCAGCAAGCGAACCATGAGGGATTCGATGTTCCCATATTCGTCTGCACTCTTTCGTTCCCTTTGATGCCACTGTTTCTTCATGTATTTGAACCACGGTATCGGCTCATGATACGGCGGGCTGTCGAGGGCGACCGGACGTTTGGAATGGTGCTGGGAAGACATGCGCATGGCCCAGACGAACCAGATTTTATGGAGCTCGGTGTTCTTCTGCGTATAGTCAACATCGAGTTCTTCCCCGATGGTCGCAGTCTGCTTGAAACAGTAGGTGTTTCGAGGTTCAGAGTTACACGCCACGGTTTATTAGATGGATACGTTGTTGCCAACATCGAGAAAGTAGATGATATCAGCTTGGCAGAGGAAGAAATGCTTGAGGCATCTGAACTCAGCCGCGAAGATGACATAATCGTCTTGGAAGCTCAGGATCCTGAGCCGGAATCAGCAGAGGAGGAATCATCTTCGACAGCTCAAGTCCTCCCTACCACTCTTCCGCCTGTTGACCTGGACACCATGTCGACCAGAAACCTAGTAAACTTTGGTGTCGAATTCGTGAGGAGAATGCAGAGGGAGAGCGTTCACTGGCTAACAGCTCGGATTCTAGCTATATACGGCGAATGTCCTGATGATCCCGCTGTGTTTCCTTGGTGGTTCGCTTGTGTATTTCCTGTCAGCGATACAGAAAAGTATAGGCTATTAGGAACCTCAAGTGTGCGCGAACGTCTCAAAATCTCTTGTCGCTGGATCGTGGAATGGGAAGCCAGTAGAGTAAGTATAATTCGGGTTCCCCTTCCGCAGACTACTTCTTTGTCGTCTTGACCTGGAGATCAGGTGACAAACTCTGCCTCTGCACAAAATCTCTACGGAATCAATGCTAACACATGATGATTAGTGGTTAGTATCTCCATTTTCCTTTATTAGTGGATCTTTGAACCATTCTCCTTGAGCCTGTTTCTCTTCATGGTGTGAGTCCTGCTCTTCCGCACCTTATCTACCTTGCGACGCTCTTACCGCTCCAATGCACCCAAGTCTCTGGATTTCACCCGCTGAACATCATTGCGTCACAGAAAAGACATGTATTGACGGAATCATTACGTTTCACAGGCGCTTTTCTAGCTGTCTAGTCATGTAACAAGAGTACTGATAGCTATGGTTTTTGCTCTTGTCGATCTTGGTCACGGACCAAGTTTAGGGGAGTTGGGAATAAAAATAAATAAATAAAAAACCGTTAACGGTACCTAAGTTAACGCATAAGTATGGATAGAATCCTTGGGGGTACACCCACATACATATCTGTTCGCGGAGTTCAGGATACCGGATTGTTTGTTTCTCGTCATCATCATTATCATTATTCATGCTCATCATCAGGAGTACGCATTTCAGTTATCATACAAGTGATACCATCATGGCGGCTGTGTTTATTTATTTTTCCATTCCTGTTTCTTTGGTACAGATTTTGTATTCTACCAATATCTATCTAGAATGGGGATTCTTTTTGTATCTTGTCGATTTGTCAATGTTGATTATACTGGTCTGTTTACGTCTCTTCCCCATCTGTCGGTTTGTGTTCATCATGTACGCGTTTTATCTATCGAGAAAGTGCTTTCTAGGATTCGAAACATGCTGATGTGCCTGGCCTCGGTTCACAAGCTAGCTCGCTAGCTGATTGCTTATACAAGTAGGTATCTTGACTTATTTACTCACTAAAATTAGGCTTGCGGACAATTTACCGATGTACTTTTATTTAAACGGGGTTTGGAGCCTGGTATACTCCTGCTGGCTGGATATAGCACGAAAGGACGTTAACATACTGAGAAGGCCTAGACGGTTTCCCTTCGGTCTTTTCCGCCTCAAGACTGAATGAATGGTGCGGACTGAATTGGTAGAGGGCTAGGTCTTGAGATTGAGGTTGAGCATAATTATAGAGAACCTACCAGGTATGTAGGTGCTGACTGTCCTGCTCTAGACAAAAGGGCTTAATGAGTCTTCCTGTCTTCGTTGCTTACACGTAGCATTGAGTATAGCTTCACTAGTGAGGAGGTCATGACGACCTCAACATGAAAATAATAATATGGAATCCATACTTCTAATTAGAAGATGGATGAATGGGTATCTCGTTTTTGCGGTCTAACGATGTATCTCTGAACAACCGCTAACTTCTATCCTTACAATCTTTATGAATGGTCACACTAGTAGCTCAGTAGCGACCTAAGCTGGTGGCCACCAGCAACTGATACGCAGACCACCCTTATTGGTATGGTCTATAAAGGTCTTATGACTGCCCTACGATAAATTCGCCTCATCGCCATTGGTCTCGTCTTTCATACTAGTATCCTCATCAGTCGCCGCTTCTTTATGAACGCCGTTAGCCTGAGGGGTTTCGTAGATGAACTCCTCTAATGTCTTGTAAGCGGTTTCTAGATCATCGTTTGTGATAACCTTGTCATATAGGTCGGTAGAAGTTGACTGGTCGATCTCTTCTTGAGCAGCCTTAAGTGTCTGCTGAATCTCCTCCTCTGATAGACCGTCAATGTCCCTTAGGCGGGCTTCTAAAACTTCAGCGCTAGGTGGAGAGATGAAGACAATCCTCGCGGAGAACCCGTTATCTTTGGCCCTTTGAGTACCCTACAAATTCTGTTTTAGTCTTATGGTGTACCACATTTATAGAAGAGGGAGCTTACCTCTCGGTCGAGTTCAATAAGAGCAACCTTGTCCGATGTCTCCAGAGCATTGATAAGCTTCTGACTTGTACCGTAGTGAACATCATTGTCAGTGCTGGTCTCGAGGAAATGGTCACCATCAAGCATAATATTGAAGGTTTTCAGGTCGACAAAATGAAAATCCCGACCATCGACTTCGCCCTCCTTCGCAGCTCGAGTAGTATATCGTATGATCTTATTGAAGATCCCCTTTTGTCTGTCTAGGAGCAAGGAGCTGAGCGTCGATTTGCCAACACGGCTTGGTCCAGACAAAACGATTGGTTTCGTGTTTTCGGGGCGTCTTCCCTTGGCTCTATCTTCCTCCTGTTGCGATTCCTCACCATCTAGTTCTTGGAAGATTGCATCAATATTTTTCCAATCTTCGATTTTATCGAACGCGGCAAGCCTTGATCGGCTTGCAATTCTCAAGGCTCTCCATGTTTTGCTCGCCTTTGACTCAAGAAGTTGTGTCTTTTCTTTCTCGCTTGTAGCAAAATCAAGATCAAGATCGTCAGTGGCAATCTTATCCTTGAATTCTGCTAAATCCGGAAGCTTCCATCTTTTCGGATCCTTTAACTTTTCCAACGATTGACTATCGTTGTTCTCGTCCATGAAGGCGAGTGATAGAGAATTCAAGCCTGCCTTAGGTCTCCTACTGGTTGCAAGACGCTTTGCGCCAGCTTTTGCTTCGTTGAACTCCGCAGGGGAAACGGAGGGCCTTTCAATAGGGGGACAATTCTCGACCTTCCATCGGACCCAGCCCTTGTCTCTCGAAATAACACTTTCAACCACCCTGAAAAAGAAAAACCCGTCCGAGTCTGCCTGAATGTAACTTGTTATACGATCTTTCATTTTCTTGGCCCAGGTTTCCTGTCCGAAAGATTAGCTCATGACAATAAACAATTTCGGTGCATTACCAACATCCTCTTCCGATAGGTTCTTATCCGCGTAGACCACAGACCGGTTTTGTTGGACATTTGCTATTTTCGCCCTGGCCTGGGGTGTGAGGGACAGGAGAAAATCTAATATTATGAAGGCTTGTATTAGGATGTGACGTCGAAAGTATAGATCACTAATCTGAGAGGTATTCGAGTCAGCACGGATTGTTTGCAGCTGCAACTAGATCATAATATTTACCTCCAATTCAAAGAGTTCTCTACTTGTGAGATATTTCGGGTTATTGTTAGTACTCCGCAAGTCTTCATTTGGTTCTGCTTTCCTTTTCTGAGGGATTGTCTTATGTTCGTCAGACCCTTTCCCGCTTTTCTGGATCTTCTCAATCGACTCGAATGCAGTCATAGTAGCTTCTATGCCACTTTTGAATCTGGCGAGCTCAGACTGATCAAACAGCGTGGTGGGCTGACTGAAAAAGTGCTGTAGGGACCAAAAGACGGGATAGAGTGCATCCGTGTTCAAGGTTTTGTCAGAGCCAGGCTTGTTTTTAGACTCAAAAGAAACGGCTTTTGTTGCAGATTTGGTGTCTTTAGCTTCGGTTTTCGAGTGGCCGCCTTCAACGTCAACGTCCATTTTATCAATCACTGATGAGTCCGAGGCGGCAGGCGTGTCCTCAAAAGCCGTCACATTTTCCACATGGTACTCGCCACGGAGGTTAACCGAGCTCCGATCGCCCGGGGGGATACTCTGGAACATAAAAATATACACTCGCCCACAGAAGGCGGCATCTTCAGCACGCGATAATCTTCGTAATAAATCGTTGCAGGATCGTAGAATGACAAGAGACTTTTGCTTGAGGTTCTTGGCCGTTATTCGTTCCCGCCTAGACTCAAGAAAGTCGAAGACTTTGCGACAACCATCCACAGTTTGGCTGTCGAGAAGCTCCTCCACAAGCCAGAAAAGAAGAGCTGGATCGCATTGCTCGTTATCGGATAGAATTGAAAGGAAGTCGAAAAGATTCCATACTCGCACAAACTCGGGGGAGTCTATAGACGTGCTGGCCTACGGGTTCTCACTTTAGCCATCTGACAGCCGAGAATAACGGAGCGAGGGCGACTTACGACCATTGAGCTGAAGATTCTTCGCGCCGCGGTCTCAACAGCAGCATATAGTCTGACTTTCTCAGAGTCTTTTCCCAGGGCCGAATTCGGAGCTAGACTGGGGAAGACGGTTGGCAGGCGGGCAATAAAGACTTCAAAATTGGACATGGTGAGGGGTGGCTCGATGGTGGCAGCAGGCTTCATTGTTTGCGCGTGGGCCAGGGCGTCCTTGAGCAGGTTGGTCATGGCTGCCACTTGAGGCACCTCGTCCTCAGCGAGCGAGGTTATAGACATGGCGGCGGTTTATTACGAAAAAAAGTGGTCGACGTCGCGCGTGACGAATGCGCTCTTCCAGCCTTACAATGGCGAGTTCCGGGCGAACAATGCTCAGGAGTTCGAAGCCAAAAGTGGTGTGGTCGTTTTGCAGCAAGCAAGACACGGCAAGATGATAGAAGCTGCAAAAAATGGATACATCTCGTGTCTGTCGGCAGATATCACATGGATGTTGGAGGTAACTGGTTGAATGTTTACACGTCCTTGGTCTGCGAAAGCATGTCTTTGTCCATGGGTTGTAGCGAATGTTGCGCAAGGGATCTCTTACGATCTAGCAGATAAAAGATGGTAAGGTAGGTAGGTAGGTAGGTACTCAGTAGGTAGGTAAATCCCGGGCCATACCTGCTACGTCGCGAAGTAGGTACATCCACCTAGGCTCGGTGGGCAGTGCCTGTAGGGATCACCATAGGAGGAAGCTTCAGGTAGTAGTAGCCGGTAGTAGCTTAGGTACCTACCTAGGTATTGTACAACTCCACTGCTGTGCTGTAGGTCACCGTGAGTATTTCTAGTAGGGTAGGTACGCGCCCAAGTACCTGAGTACAGAGCGGTAACCAGCTACTGCTACAGCTCCCTCCACAGGTACAGATTTAGCGCTGTCAGCAACACGCGACAAGGCTGAGAATAATACGCGGCTCCATGACACGCCACAAAATCTCTAGCCTGCCCGGGACGGATTGCCCACCAGCCATTTAATGCTTTCTTCAATGACGTCCTAAGCCCATGCGCCAGCAGCATCACAGCCATCACAACCCATTCGCCACCTGCGCGCCTGGAGCTGCCCAGATCGCGTTCGCATGTGCTTTGTCGGCAATCGGCTGCTGATAGCTGGATAGAAGAAGCCTTGCCATCATGCCGACTGCGAAACGTCTGAAGAGCTCTGCGAAGGCCAAGGGTCGCGACAAACCTCCGCCGAGGCCCACCGTTGCCGACTTGGAGGGTGAGTCTGAGTTCGCCCAGCTGGCCAAGAAGCACTGGCTAAAGACGTCCAAGAGCGCCGCCAAGGTCAAGGTCAAGAATGACGTTCTGAAAAAGGAAATATGGGATGTGCTGGAGAAGGATGCCTTCGCCTACAATTCGCTGCTTATCCTTGAGGGACTGCAGACCTTGGAGAGGTATGTTCAATGTCTCGGCCCCCTTAGTCGTCTTCGCACCCGCTAACACCTCCTAGTTATCTTTGGCCTGGATATTCTGAGGACTCGTCCAACTTTCACGTTCTCCTAATCGCCCTATTAACGAACGTGAAGGCCCGAGAAAGACTCGAGACCTGGAGCATATTCGAGGATCGACCAGCCGAGTTCTCGAGCCTCTTCAGCCGCACCTTGTCTATGAGCCTTGATCACACTCTTTCCTTGACTATCCGAACACATCTCCTCAGTTTCATCATCTTCGCCTTTCAAAGCCTTGATTGGAACAGTGTAAGAAAGGAGTGCGCTCCGCTTGTCTCTATCGCGATCTGGCACAACCTCTCATCCGACGCGAAACGCGAGACTATACTGGCGCAAACACCGCAGCTCAAGAAGTCGTGGAAGGCTGCGGGCAAGCGATACGACTCTGCTGACGATGCTACGAAAGCTCGGTTGCGCTTCGAAAGAGCTTGGCTGTACACATTGGTCTTGGATTTCCTACGGTTATTGTATGAGGAGAAAAGGGCGCAAGAAAACATCCTCTACTGCGAGCGTTTCGTTGAGTTCCTTTCGGACCTGCTGAGCCAACTCCCTACACGACGATACGTAAACACTTTGCTCCAAGACCTGTACATCTTGCCAGCTCTCAAACTGTCTCCCATGTTCATTGACGAGAGCAATGCACTACTTCGCGAGCAATTTGCTTTGTTGAGTCATTACATACACTTTTCTATCGATGACCTGACGGGAGCACAATACAGCCGGACTGAAGCGTACGACCGGCACTGTGTCAAACTTGGGCGTCTACAAAGAGTGGCACTGCGACACTTTAAGGAGAAACTGACTGTTTTGGCCCTCTCCAACTATGCGTCCATCGATAAGAGGAGTGAGCTGGAGAGTCTTCTCGAGACCTTAACAGATGACGAGCTCGTCAAGCTGATATCGTTCCTCGAACTACGAACTACTTATCCAGAGTCAGTTAGCATAGTTCTTGATAGGCAATTCCTCATGGAGGTGCTGCTATCAACGTTCGAGAAGCGTAAAACATTTCAGGAAAAGGCCCGGGACTTGAGTATACTTCCCACTGAGGATGATCTGTTTGATCAGAGTCTATTGAGGACAGACAATTATGATGCATCACGGCCACTTGCGTTACCAAAATTGAAACTTCAATACCTTTCCGTTGGCGATTTCCTCTGGAGAGCGCTAGTTCTCTACCGGTGTGAGTCGTTCTATGGAATAAGGAAGGACATCAGCGATGTCCTGCGACGACTAAGGCCAGAAGTGAGGCGATCGGGTGAGACCGGTTTTGCTGGTTCGTCGAAGATGGCCCTGCCTATTTCCCGGCCTTCCATTTTAGAAGTGGTTCCACCTCTGGTAGGGGATGATAAGCCATCAGTTGTTCGAGCTGAGATCTCGCTCGACTATCGTCGTCTGGGTGATCGCGTCAGACGAGAATGGGACTCTCTTCGGCCTGATGATGTTGTCTTCCTGGTTGCGGTAGATGCTACCACGCAGACAGCCGCTACGAATGGCAACGCCAACACCATCTCCGAGGCAAAAAGGCTTGGCATTATCTCAGTCCGCACCGCTGAAATCGCCCAAATTCTGGATGACAAAGGGAACCTGATAAGGGACCCTTCTGCTTATTTTAGTGGCTCAAATAGGTCTCCCGTCCGGAGAATGCAGTTGCGACTAGACGCGAAGACGTACAAAGAAGATGTCGAACAGGTCTCGGAAGGCAAACCTGACGTGTACGAGCGTATTAACCTGATTGTTCGTCGGGGCGGGAGGGAGAATAATTTCAAACCCGTCCTCGAATCCATCCGTACGCTGACGCTCTCTGAGGTCCCATTGGCATCATGGTTACATGAAAGCTTCCTCGGCTATGGCGATCCTGCAGGTGCTACGTACAAGCATTTGCCGAATCGGGTCAACAAGATTGATTTTAGGGATACTTTCCTCGATTGGCAGCATCTTGTTGCTAGTCTTCCTGGAAAGACTATCGAACCAGGCTTTGAAGTGAGCAGTAGTTTCGGTCCTCCTTATGTTCTCGAATCGATAGACAAGGCGCCAGCGGAATTACCTCCAAAAGGATCGAAGAAGAGGAGACGAGACACGGAACCAGCCATGCTTGCTGAAATAGAGACGTACAAGGTTTCTACTTACAAGCCACCAAATATGGGACCATACCCTGTCGACGCCCCTAAACTGAATACTGTTCGTTTCACAGCTGCACAGATTGAAGCGATCGTGTCCGGAACCCAACCAGGACTGACCGTTATCGTTGGGCCACCGGGAACAGGGAAAACCGATGTGGCAACACAGATAATCAACAATATATATCATAATTTTCCTGAGCAGCGGACGCTTTTGATCGCTCACTCCAACCAAGCGCTTAACCAACTATTCGCCAAGATTGTAGCCTTAGACATCGATGAACGACATCTTTTACGGCTCGGTCATGGTGAGGAAGAACTTGATACCGAAGGAAATTTCAGTAAACATGGGCGCGTGGAATCGTTCTTGGAGATTCGAGATAGGTACTTGCAAGAAGTAAATCGCCTAGCTGCAAGTCTGGGTGCTCCTGGTGCTCATGGAAACTCAGCGGAGACTGCTGGCTACTTCAACTCAGTTTACGTGCAACCGGCCTGGAAGAAATTCACCGAAATCATTAACGACGAAAATTCGTCGGCTGCTGATATCGTTCAAGCATTCCCATTCCACAATTTCTTCTCTGATGCCCCTGGAGGACTCTTCCCAGCTGAGGCTGATCGGGCGGCAGTTATAGACGTTGTTGAAGGCTGCTACCGACACATTTCCAAAGTGTTCTCTGAACTAGAAGACGTTCAGCCTTTTGAGATTTTGCGACGAGATCGCGACAAGGCCAACTACCTCCTCACTAATGAAGCCCGCATCATTGCTATGACGTCGACACACGCTGCCATGCGACGATCTGAGATAGCCTCACTAGGTTTTCATTACGACAATGTCATAATGGAAGAGGCCGCACAAATTACTGAGATTGAAAATTTCATTCCTTTAGCTATGCAAAAACCTAAAGATGGGCAGATGGCACTTCAGAGGGTTGTTCTCTGTGGTGATCACTACCAGAACTCGCCAGTTATCCAAAATCTTGCCTTTAGGCATTATGCCAACCTCGAACAGTCGTTGTTCTCTCGTCTTGTTCGTTTGGGCATACCAGTCGTCACACTTGATCAACAGGGTCGTGCACGACCCTCTATCGCAGCGCTATATCAGTGGAGATATCCGAATCTCGGGAACCTACCTCATGTCGAAAATCTCCCAGAGTTCCAGACTGCCAACGCCGGGTTCAAGTATGAATACCAATTCATTAATGTACCCGACTATAAAGGAAACGGAGAAGTTGAACCAACGCCCCACTTCATTCAGAATCTCGGTGAGGCTGAGTATGCTGTTGCGCTATATCAGTATATGCGGCTGCTTGGCTACCCGGCGTCGAAGATTAGCATCCTAACCACTTACGCCGGCCAGAGAGCCTTGATCAAAGACATTTTAGCGTTCAGGTGCGAGAACGAAGCCATTTTTGGGATGCCTAAAATTGTTACTACGGTCGACAAATACCAGGGTGAGCAGAATGACTGTAAGTTGATAGTATACGACCCTGTTTCAAACCATTACTTACTAACACTACCTAGATGTTATTCTCTCGCTCACTCGTACGTCTAGAGTCGGTTATCTGCGAGATATACGGCGTCTGACAGTGGCGCTCTCCCGCGCCCGTCTTGGCTTGTACATTGTTGGCCGAAGGGAAGTATTTGAGGCGTGCTATGAGCTACGGTCGGCATTTGATCTACTACTTCAACGTCCCGACAAGCTAGTACTGTCGACAGGCGAGATGTGGCCGTCGAGTCGTACTTTGGCCGAGGAACAAGGGACGACGTCCCCCAATGAAGCCGTGATGGAAGGTGTAGAGCATCTCGGTCAATTTGTCTACGAAATGACCGTTGCCAGAGTCAAACAACTGCGTATTGAGCAAGGGCTCCCAGAACAAGAGGTTGGCGAGGCGCAGCTGCAGCCGATTCGGGAGGAAGACGAGGTGCAGTACGTAGATGCTGCAAGTGACGAGGAAGACGAGGAGCAAGAAGAAAACCCACTGGAGTCAGGAGAGAACCCTAAAGAGTGATCTTTTGTGTTTTACTACATATGAAGCTCCTGATTCACGGGTGAAGGATTTATACCTTGAATCGATACCCTTATTTACCTGCTGTATATATCTCGTGTACAGATAGCTCGGAGAATGCTATAGGAAAAAAGGAATCAAAAGACCTGAAGTCGAACTCACTTGTCTCCTTTAGCTCAGTGATAAGCAGGTCCCACCTCTCCCCCGCCCTATTTTTTGCCTCAACATTTTTATAGTTCTGGTACGCTTCCTATTGTGAGAATTAGCTAATAGTCAGACTTTTGTTGAGTTGTCGCTGGCGCGCGCTGGGCTGCTGCAACAAGTTACTTTGAATCTGAAGTGAGGTATGGTTCTGTAGTCGTCAGAGTACAACCCCCTCGTCGCCAATGTTAGCCTAATATCTCTCCTCATTTTCCTCTCACCTTGGTGATGCTTCCTTATTTTGGACTTTATTTAACATTAAAGATCATGGAATCCGTATGGTTCTTCTACATCCTCCGCCAATAGGATCTATTCAGGCTCGCTCCCTCGCTCAGTTCCGTATCCAAAGTATGGTATAAAAAAAAAACAAGAATCTGCGCGTACTAGCCTTGAATATGTGACGTCTCGAAAGGCAAAAAAAAGTTGGATCCACAATTAAATCATTTTGCATGCCCATGTTATAATTTTGGGATGGTGTTCGCTGCTGCTTATGGGATAGGCCAATGAAATACATGTATGTAGGTTCGATACTTAACCCTTTGCTGTAACGCTAGGCTATGTACCTAAGATATGTGGTCGAGTTTAATATGTCTTTTTCCTTTTGGCTTTCGGTAACAAACCTCTTTAGTGTTACCTCTCTCTGCAGGATCGTACGATACCATACGAAAGTTCCTCCCAACCTCCAACCCCAACTCGCCCACCCCTTTCCCGCTTTTGCTATTTGCGACGGACGGCAGTAATCTCGTAGCTTGGGTTGCACGGAAGTAATTTGAGTCATCCGCGCGGACAGGATTCACATGTAATACGCCTCTGGTATACGTTTACGTTGGGTCGTCATACCCCATGCCTTGTACGTAACCAATAGCCGTGCGACTACGCGGGGGACAAAGTATCGCTATCATGGTGTTGTTCCCGTTCCGCCGTGAATAGGGTAGAGTTGACGAAGGCGAATAAATAAGTACCTACACTACTAGCATGTAGCATGTGGCCACGGATGCTGCCTATCTGGGGATACCTACTGAGTAAGGAGTTTATTGTTGGTAGGTAGAGCACACCAACTCGAAGGCCGGTTGTAACTGTACTGCGATAGAGTTTCCCCTGTGCTCTTTGGCTTACGTACTGCCCGCAACGGAGCTGCTGGGCTATTTTCTGTTTGGGCCCTGGACTCCTTCTTCCTTCTGTTTGTCGGTCCTCTGGTTGGTGGACAACCTAAACCAACGTCGTCCTCCCCCGGAGGTTACAATGTATTCTGCATATGTGTGCTATAAGTAGTATCTGGGTTGGCGCGGACGAACCCTGCTACAGATCTATTGTCTTCGGTTAGATCGACAATCGAGAGAAAGAAAAAAAAATCTGATCACCAATTGTGACGTGTAAGCGTGTATTGCCTACCTCTACATGCAGTAGCTAGGTATTTCATCCGGCATGGTAACGTGCAATTATGTACTTACCTACTTGCCTATCTTAGGTGGGCAAATCACAACACCAACAACCAGAGGAGGGCGTGTACCCGGGTAGCTGGAGGTAAGCGCACCTACTCAGCCATACGGATTGCATGTGAAAACACCAGAACAGCGCCATGTCAAATGACACCGGCTAGGTCCGTCGTGATAACTTTGGTTCATTGACTGACTGGACAAACGTGCACAAGCAAGCAAGCCCCCTTTTAAGTCACTAATATCGACCAACACCGGGGACGCCAACAAACGCTAAGACGGCGCAAAGCAAACCACCAATTCTACCCATTTCCCCGGTGGTACATAGACTTGTTTGCTTGTTTTTCAGCTTTGTAAGACTGAAGGTGTCTCCGTACTACCGTGTAGGTCTACATACATACTGTACCTACTGTACCTACCTAGAGAAGCACATGCCCCTATCCCCAGGCCCGGGCGCGTTGCTTTGACATCGCATTGGTATTGTTTGGAAAACGATAACCCACCTAGGTATTCAATAGCTGGTTTGTTTCGAAACTAGCTGTGGTGATGGTTCCCAGGGGCTCTTATAGGAACCGAGTTTTATGCGGGAATAGGTCTAAGCGTTCCTGTGATGTGGAGAAGAGAGAAAAAATAAGTGCGCGCAAAAGAAAGATGAGAAGAATTGGGGAATGAAACCCTGAACAAGGGTGAAAAAGAATGGCCTATCATTCTTCATTGTTTCTTGAATGAGTCAAGATGCTGTCAGATCTAATGATGACATGGTACAATAACTTAATAATACCCCACGGAATTAGGAGACAAGCGGACTCGGGTTCAACTAAACCACACACGTGTTGGAGTCCACGGCACGAGTGGCGACTTTTGTGGGCTGATAGGAAGATGATTTCAAGTGAGTGACTCGGTGGTGCTGTAAATGCTACAAGATTCAGCCTTCAATAGACTTAAGGTTAGTATTCTATTAACACTTTATCTATCTGTACCGAGCACAGCACTGAAGGTTTGCAGGCGACATCAATGAGGCACACTCTTTCTTGACTTACTACCTAACCCATGTACTCCGTATGCTATTCACATTGTATGCTATTACTTACCTATGGAGGCTAATTGGGGAGTAACCTATTAAAGATATTTGTCTCATCGCCGTACGGAGTGCTGTCACCATTGTGCAATGGGTGCCCAAACGTGGATATATCGGAGCTTGGACTTTACATTGCCAAGCTATTAATTAATACATCATAAGGTATCGAGTTAGAAGAGTCAAAACGAATTTGGTATTGTACAGATAGAGGCACATAAACTACTACTGTAGTAGGTATGTACCTACTACTAGTAACATTCAAAGTGGCCAACATGATAATGTCCTGACATGTGTTCCAATGCAGTGCTGTGCCATTACAACCTTACACAATGTGACCGACTGCCATCTCGAGTACCTCCAGTACCCACTGCTAGGGTTAAGTACCTCGCTAGTACATTATCCAAATCTGAGAGATACTGTGTCTGTCCAGGAGCGCTTACTGTACAATATGCCTCATTTCGTTGCCTGTGTAGCAGGCCATTGAGACTTAAGATGGTACCTAGGTAGGTACCTGTTGTGTAGTATAATAAGTGCCTGATAAGTAGCTGAGGTATCCTCTGTACGAGTATCCGGATTAGGTAGAGTAGATGCCATTTGTGACCTCTGTATCTTCCCGTGTCTACCTGCCTAAGTATTCATGTAAATGGCCATTTGAATATGTACCTTAGTACCTTAGCACCATTCACCAGCAAAACAAGCAGGAAAGAACCTTGAGGTAGGCGGGTATTGTCAAACTGCTGTTACTTGTTGCAGATACCTACCCACTATGAGCCAGATAGCTGGGCTGAGATAAATGCACAGTTATCGCCCATCACCTGTCATTGGTCAAGGTAGGTAACAGGTAACAAGTCGTCTACCGTACGAAATAGGCCACAATTAACACCGTGCACGGCCTAGCCCGACAATCCCATGGGCCATTTAGCATTGTCCATATGAATGTAGTACTTGATTGAGTACCTCAGCACCTACCAAGTAGCGTCCTTGTAAGGTGCCTGCTTCCGTTCTCCACAGTCGATACTTTGAGCATGCCCAGTACGGTGCACCACAACCCCCAGTGAGGCGGCCCCCCCAAGAGTCTTAACCCCTTCCCAAAAAATTTCCCGTCACTAATTTTTTTCCCACCCTTTCACCACCCACAGGATCATTTTGATCACAACACTACCACCCGGAAGGACCTCATCAACGGAGGTCGTGTTTGGTAACTTCTGTTGCCTCTTGTTCCCCTTTCCTAGGAACGGACATCATCTTCATCTTCACCGCTCTGTATTCGATTACAGAGCCCTCTCCTCTCATCCATTCAGACGAGACGTAGCGACCGAGCCCTGCGCACGCGTCGGATCGTCTTTATCTCACCCTATTTGGCTGTCGCTTCCCTCCCCGGCGACTGCATAGAATCTGCCACCAGCAGTACCTAACCAACACTCTGTGTATCCCGCTGCGCTGCCTTGTTCAAGCGCAACCGAGTCATCTACATTCTTTCGTCACGACGGCAAATACCCGTCGTTATCGCCGCCTGGTTTTTTTCTCTGCCACCTTTGCCCCCCCAACGACTCGAGTCTTCATCGTCGCGAACTGCCGCTCGGAGACTGGTGCTCGCTTCAAGACTCAACTAATTTAATTCCATCCGACCGCACTCTTTATACTTTGGCACTGCATTCTCTCGCCCTATTCGAATTTGACATTCGAGTCTGGATTTTACGGTTTCGTCCTCTGCCATTCCCATCCCGGAACGGATTTATCCCGCATCCCCGGGTGGAAACGAGACAACGAGAACAACTCAAGTTCACCACCACCCAGCTACCCGACACCCAACGTCATTGTCACTTATGACTTCTAAGGATACCCAACAACCCGCAATCCCTGCGCCCAACAACACCGCGGCACCCGCTGTTACGTCTTACGCTTCGGCTGCCGGCGCAGTGAAGAAGCCGTCGTCGACGCCCGTTGTTGCGACTGGGTCGAACCCGCCGGTTGTTGCCGCTGGCTCCTCTGCGCACGCCCCGAACCATGCAAAATCGTCGTCCGTATCGCCTGTGAACGGCAGACAGAACAACATAATGCCCGCAGTTCCTGTTCCCGCCGTTGCTCACGGCACCTCTACCGTCAATGGCCAACCTGACCATAACCGGAAGAGCTCTGTTACGATCGGAACCAATGGGCCTAACTACTCTACTAATGGTGCTTCCACCGGTGCCAAGTCTAACATTCAGTTTGGTTACCAGGACTCTCCAGCTGCTTCGCACAGCACCCCACAACTTCCTTCTGCACAAGTTGCTATTCCTCCTACTAACCGTGTCGTGGAACCCCGAGCTGAACCCACTCCAATCCCTCAGCCCTCCGCCAGTGGTGGCAGACCTCCATCAGGCGCTGCGACATCGGGTTCTACCCTGGCCTTTGGCAGTTTCGAAGATACCCAATCTCATAATAGAAATCCTTCGTCTCATGACCCAAGCAATCTAGGGCTCCAGCATACTCCACACATTCGACGCAACTCCAATGTTAGCGACATTAGCAACCACGCCGGACCTCAGGCTGGAGGCATGGGTCGCGGCAGCTTTTCTGGTGGCTCTCGGGGCGGTCGAGCCCACGGCGGTGGATACAACAACTCGGTCGGAGGATATCCTCCTAATTTTCGAAACCAACAGGGCAATCAAGGACGTGGTGGAATGTCCCAAAACTACCCTAACAACGGTCGTCCGCACTATGGCGCGCCGCCACCACAGCAGAGCCGCAGCCCAGCTATAGCCTCTGCCGTGCCGCATAGCGTGCCTAACATGGCACCGAATATGGCTGCTGGTCCTCCACCCTATTACTTCCCAGGGCATGTAGCCCCCAACCAGGTACATCAACCAATGTTCCCTTTTCCAAATTCACACCCCTTTGAGCGCGCACAAACCAAACATAGGAAAAAGGGACATCGTCGTGATAGCGAGAAGTGCTCGCAGCCCCTCCGACGAACGGAGCCCTTGAAACATGATCCTGAGATTAGAGGAAGGCGCTGTAGTTGGCGCCTTGATTCACGGATTAGTATGATTGATGAGCGACAACGTGTCAGCCAATTCCCAGGCGATAGGATCGATAGTTCATCGACTTCTGACTCGCCAGTATTTTCATTGCCTCATAATTTTCCTGTCCACCCCCCAATGGTTCAAGACTTGGGTCACCTAGATTTGTCTCCTGAGAGCGGGAATTTTGATCGGTTGCTGACCAGCGTGAAACAGGGTTATTATCAACCCCAATATGATCCCAGGAACAATATGCAGCATATGGCACCAATGCCCATGCAAGGATATCCGGCTTATCCCGGGATGCATCCCGGAGGTTCTCCAATGAACCACTATCAACAGCCTGTTTACCAGCCAGCGCCGTATCCGGGGCCACAGCAAATGTCTCGTAGCAATTCACAAATTTCGGAACCCAGACCGGCGTCCAGTGCTGGCCAAAGCCAAGTTCCAATTGCACAAGGCACGTCGCAACCACAGCCTGGCCAAGTGAAACCTCCTGTGGTGCAGTCTTATGTCCGTCCCAAGAAAAGCGCTGCCATTACCATTAAGAACGAGGCCGGTGAAACAGTCGATCTCAGGAGTCTAAAGCCCCCAGCATCACCAGCCTCTGCCAGCCATCAGTCCAGAACTCCACCTGTTGTGTCATCTACTCCTACACCACCTCCCAAGTCTTCAACACCGAAGTCATTTAGTTCGGCACACGGTCGAACAGATAGTACCTCTAATTCGAAGACTGCCGAGGAGAAACGTAACGAGTTTAGGGAGAAGATTACACAGACTGCTACCGGTGACAAGGACAAGGAAGAGGATGCGGCTAAAGCCTCAACTGAGAAGGCTGCGCCAGAACCGCAGCCCGCAGAGACAGCTCCTCCAGTGGAGGCTAAAACGCCAGCAACGGTGAAGGAAAATGTTGATGCGAAGGAGACACCAGAGGGGACAAAACAGGCTGACGCCCCGGCACCTGCACCTCAAGCTTCAGATAAACCTACTGAACCGACTGAAGAGGATCTCGAAGCCATAATCCGCGAGATGGAAGAGGCTGATGCTAGACGCGAGAAAGAAGAAGAGGAGCGCCAGAAAAAGAAACAAGCCGAGGCTGCAGAAAAGAAAAAGGCCGAGGAGGCGGCTCGTCTTACCAATGCTGCTGAAAACGACCGAAAGCTGCGAGAGCAAGAGGCAGAAATGGAGCGGCTTGAGGACGAGAAACAAAGGAAACGGGAAGCTGCTGCTGCTCAAGCTGTTCCCACAGAAAGTGCTGCTGAGCTCCTAAGGAAAAAGTCTGTTCCTACCGACGCCACGCCCAAGGAGGCCTCTTCCTCATCCAGCGAGGTCACCGGAAAACTGGCTAGTCTCAGCTTGAACGACAAATCAGCCTCTACTTCCGGTGCAAAGGGCAGCCCGAGTGGCCGCGCTCCCAAACCACAGGCCCTCAATCTTGGTACACTCAGCAGCCTAGCCGTTGAGCCTGCTCAACCTAGCGCTGCTCTCCAATCGCTCAAGACGGCCAGGCTTCTAGATGTGATTAATGCTGACATCTACCCCGAGGGCATCAAGTCGCCCAATCCAGCTCTAAATGCTGCTGTCACAAAGAAGGGCACTTCATTCAAATACGACCCTGTCTTCTTGATGCAGTTTAAGTCAGTATTCACGGAGCAACCAAATGAGGGTTTCCATCAGCAAGTCAAAACCCTCATAGGTGATGGCGATGGCGGCCGATCTGCCTCAAATCGGTCAGGTGGCGGTCCTGGAAGACAAAATACTAGGGGTAGCACTTCCGGTTTCCAAATGGGTGCGATGGGTGGTTTCACCGCCGGCGGAACGTCAACGCTACCACCTGGCAGTACTTCTTCGCAGCGGTTTGAAATGAGCAATAAGGCTATGGCTGGCCGAACCGGTAGCGGACTCAGCTTGGGTAACTTCCAGCGACCAGGAGGCGCATTTGCTGGCGGTAGTTCGATGAGTCGAACACCGTCCTCGAACATGGGTAGTATGCCCCATTCATCTCGGCAGACTAGTCGGCGCAATGCTAGTAAGCCTAATACGGTCAATGCCAAAGCGGAAGCTCAGGCAGCTAAGAATATGCCTCTGACCCAAGGCATGAAGATCGACCAACTACAGATCAGTACCAGTGGTTGGAAGCCCACCAGCGTTTTTAAGGGTGCTTCTAGCAACTTGGCAGGCGGGTCCGACTTGATGGAACCCGCCATGGTACAGCGTAAGGTGAAGGCTGCTCTCAACAAGATGACACCCGAGAATTTCGATCGCATCTCAGATCAGATCTTGGAGATTGCTGCACAGTCAGTCAAAGAGACTGATGGCAGAACACTTCGTCAAGTCATCCAGCTTACTTTTGAGAAAGCAACTGATGAGGCTCACTGGGCTTCGATGTATGCCAAATTCTGCAAGAAAATGTTGGAGACAATGAGCCCAGACATTCGAGACGAAAGTATCAAAGATAGAAATGGTAACGTTGTCAGTGGGGGTGCCTTGTTCAGGAAGTACCTTCTCAACAGATGCCAGGAGGAGTTCGAGCGTGGCTGGAAAGTCCAACTTCCCGAACCTAAGGAGGGCGAGGATCAGAAATCTGCAGCGGCCGCGTTGCTTTCGGACGAGTACTATCAAGCCGCTGCTGCAAAGAGAAGAGGTCTCGGTCTGGTACAGTTCATCGGCGAATTGTACAAGCTTGGCATGTTGACGGAGCGTATCATGCACGAGTGTGTTAGAAAATTGGTCGACTATTCCGGTATTCCTGATGAAGCCGAGGTAGAGTCCCTCTGTAAGCTGTTGAGGACCATTGGTGGTAATCTCGACGCCGCTGAAAAGGGCAAGCCCATGATGGATGCTTACTTCCAGCGCATCCAGGGCATGATGGAGCTTCCGGGACTACCTAGTCGTCTACAATTCATGCTCATGGACGTCGTCGACCTGCGGAAAGCCAACTGGGTTTCAAAGGAAGCCAACAAGGGCCCCAAGACCCTTGAAGAGGTCCGAGCCGAGGCAGAGGCTCTGGCTGCTCAGAAGGCTGCAGAGGCTGCTCGAAGCAACCAAAGAGGTGGCGGCGGTCGTGCCCAGCTTGGTCGTGGAGACGCGCGACATATGCCTGGCGGCTTCCCCCAACCTACACCAAACCAAGTTGGAATCGACGATCTTCGCCGTCTGAAGGGCGGTGCCAGCCGTCCATCAAGTGGCAATCTCACACTCGGCCCAATGTCGATGCTAAACTCGCGCAGCAACAGCGGTCGACGCCTTGGCCCCGGCGGTTCTCTTAGTCGTGGTGCGGATGATTCAGGTGCTTCTTCTAGGACCGGCACTCCCCCTGTCAGAGAAACGCCAACCAGCACCAACTCATTTGGGTGAGTTTTTTTTTTTTTTTTTTCACAGCTCTTGTTTGTGTGTAGTTGCTAACGCGCTTGTCTTAGTTTGCTGGCCACCATGGACTCGGATCATCCTGGTTCGCCCCCGTCAACTGCAGCATCGCCAGCCTTGGCTAAGGCTACGCCCGAGACATCAACAGTTACTGAAAAAGAGGGCAACTGAGAGCATTGCTCGCTCAGCATTAGACATATGGTATAATTGTGGCAGCATTTTTATGCATAGACTCTAACCACGGTTTTGTGTTGCATTTACGGGGGCTGCAAAAAGGCGACCTAAAAGTTCCAGGCTTTTCTTCTCCATCATTATGATACCTCGAGTCGGATAGATTATTCCTGCAGCAATGACTATCAGTCAAATTTCTGATAATAATTTCCATTTCCCAAATCCTGTTCCCACAGCTTTTCATAGGCTTTAGCGGCTGCAAAGACCTTGCCAGTTGCCCCTATTGAAGTTTGCTCTACCCCATGGTGGGTCGGGGTGATTTTTTTTTTTTCAAAAATACAGCTTTGTGCTCCACCTCATCTACCACCTGCATTAAGATCGGAAGATTGCTGGCCTTGCTTAAGGGCTCATGGAAGAAGACAGACGGAATACGCGATGCCACACATCACTTACAATGAGTAAAGAGGACGGACGCACGCAACTTGGGCCCTAAATGCATCCGGTTTTGCGTGGCTCAACCATGGGGAAATGACTATTCCCCTACTAGCGATTGCCAGCTTTGGTGTGTAGGTGGCTCAGGAAGAGGGTGGCCGTGTTGAAGGGGGGTGTTAACGAGTACTACTGACGCCGCGGGTTGGGTGATCGAGCAGCAAGAATGCCATGACAGGTCTGGCCCGGGTTGCTCATGTCATGGGTTTGGGGGGCGTCGGGGGGGTACGAATTGCATGACTGGTTGCGACGAGGCAAATAGGACAGGGCACTGCTTATACTTTTGCTGTATACCACTATTTTAATTCTAGACAATCAGCCAGTGGCAGTTCGCGAGAATTTTCAAATTACTGTACTTACTCTGGACGTGTATGACAACTAGTCGGACGGGTGGTTGTTGACATGTAGTCTCAAAAGCGTTCGGATAGTTGAACAAAACTGCTCACGACTCCCATGATGTTGAGTATGTATGTATGTATGTATTTATGTAGCTGTAGCAAAGGTCAATATATACCTGCTGTCAGTCTTGCAACTCTGCTATATACTTTCTCAACGAAGTGTTTGATCGGCCATGAACTTCGCTCGCTATAGCATTTCGGGGCACTTGAGTCAATGATACTTCTTTATACACGATAAGAGTGAATTGTTCGCGGTACCAACCGCGATTCCTCGGAAGCTCCCCTATAGCTAGTAACCTGTTATCCAATGGGGTTAGTTCGTATTCAATAAATCGTGATCTACCTCACCTGGCCAAGGGCAGTCAAGAATTCACAGTTGCACACGATGCTATTATAACAAGTGACTACCCCGGAGATCGGTATCTAACCAAGGCAGATAGAGTACATGCTAGAACCCGCGAAGCATCCAACATCTGTTAGATTACTACCCAAGGAAGTGATTTGCGTATCAGAGTGTACGTATGTATAATCTTTGCTCAAGTTCTAGATAGAGAATTAAGTCATGTATGCAAATATGTATTAACCATATCAACTTCACATTCTACTTTATTAATCATGGGAGGAGATACAAGCAGCAATAATCGAAACACCGTCCAGCCATCCATCCTCCCGTCCGCCCAGAAACGCCGCCAATGTGGAAGACATCGCTATGGTATGTACTAAATCAAGCATGAAGGGAAACAAAACTTATGACCATCATCCTGTAAGTCCCAGAAATCAACCAGGAAGAGCAGTTATCTAAGTCACAACCAAGTTTAACAAGAATGCAGAATGCTGTCGTTCATGAACTACCCGCAAGCTAAGCAACCTTATCCTAAGCAACCACCACACTTCTGTCCAGATCACAGCTAACGCTTCAAGCAGCAACGAAACCAAGCTTTGAGAACAAGGTGTCCATTGCCACCCATTGGCGACCACACTTGTCGAGATACTTATCAACCACGCCCTTCACAGTATTGAAGCGGACGCGGTTGTGTTCAGCGAGAGTCTTTATGCGTTCCTGCTCCGCGGCGCTCAGCGCACCGGCATTTCCTTCGCCGCCGAGCCCGGTGGCGCCTGACTGGGCTTTCGCGCGAGCCTTGTCGACGTCCCAGAGGGACGCAAAATAGACGAGTTGGTTGTAAATATCGCGCTCCGAATACTCGTAGCGCATGCGGCCCAAGCAACCCGTTGCGAGACCCTTGGGCCCCATGCACCGTGTGCCATATACAGATAGCTGGCGAGTGCGGTTGCCGCATAACTCATCGTTGCACACGAGCCAGCCTTCATAATAGCGCGACGTCTGTGTACGTATCGCATATTCGACTTGTGCGACGATGCTAAGGTTGGGAATGATAGACGAGCATGATGGACAGGAGATGCCCTGCGCCGTCACGGTTACCGCTTTAGTAGTCTCTGTACGAGCAGTGGGAAGAAGACCGTCGAACGGCGATGAAGCTTTGCACTTTCGACACCGTAGAGAGAGTGGAGCGCAATCGCGGAAGCGGATCTCGTCAGAAATCTGGGATTCCAATGGGTGTATCTCTAGATCATTCGAGCCAGATTGGTTCGAAGAGTTGTTGGCATAGCGGCGCACGTCCAAGCCAAGCTGTTCGGCTAGTTGCGACGTAGAAGTGCCCGTGATGTTGGCACACAGACGCTCTACGGGTGGGAAAATTTGTTTCCCTATATACCACTCAACATCAACCTTGAGTTCGGAGTCCTTTTTAGTGACATCTTGAGGCGTATAGGCACGCTTGGCGACAGGCTCAGAACTACTCTTGCTGTCTCCCGTCACTACGTAGGAGATGACATCCCCACGGCGGATTTGTTTACCTCGTGCGATTTCGCGCAGAGCAACCTGCACCTGCGGCATTGAGTCCGCATTGGGATACTCCTTTGGCGCCTTTCCAAGTTGTGTATATATGATGTACTTCTGAACGGGAATCGCATGCTCACGCATTTTCCCCGCGATTTCTCGTAGATATTCGTGTATCCGCTGGACAGCTACTTCGGTCTCATCGCCCGAGAGTATTTCGTTCAGTATCCGAGAGGAAATCTCTTTTGAGAGAGCACAGTACTCTCTGCGTTTCATATCCAGACCTTTAACCTCCATCATATCGACGAACTTGCCACCAGGAGCTTCGACGAGATTAATGGCGGCATACTTTTTCTTGGCCTGCAAAAGAATCCGGCGAAAGACGTTGTCGATATCAATCTCAAGGAGGCGGTATCGTTCGTTAACAGCCTTCTTGAATTCATTGCCGACTTTCAATGCATCCGCAACTGACTCAACATTGGCATTGATCATGACAGAGTCTGTATCACCGTAAATGACCTGTAGGGACTTGGACTCCGCAAGCTCTTTGGTACTGCGGAGAATCTCGCGACCCTTGAAGGTAGTGAGCACAGCCAGGGGTCGCGCATAGAATCGCGATTTTGTATATCCCAGGCAGCCGTACATGGAGTTTGCAGTGAGTTTCAAGGCGAGTTGTTTGATATCCCAGGTGGCAAGCTGCTCTGGTGTTGCGCTTTTATCTTTCATTAGAGACTTGACTTGTCGCCGACGACTAACCAAAGTGGCGATAAGTTTCGGTAGTATGCCTTGTTCCTGTTCGGTTGGCACTTCTGGCACTCCATCCTCGTCTTCCGACTGTCACGATCATTAATACAAGCTTAACACGCTGATGAAAGTTCGACTTACCAGTCCAGTTCGCTCCACAGTTGTGAAGCAGATATTGAATTCTTGGATGATGGAGGGATATAGGGAATTGAAATCCATCACAAGCACGAACTTGTCATATAACCCTTTCTCCGGCTCGAAGACTAGACCACCTTTGTATTTGTCCTTCTTCTTGGTAGCAGCACTATCATCCTCGTCTGCCTCTTCATCAACCTTAGGGCGCCCTTTATAGAATTGCTTATCAGGGCATATGTACTTGTTCCGATGAAACTCGTGTAGCAAAATGTACTCGTTTCGCTCAGCTCGCGTTCCAGTGAGTGTTCGAGCCCATGAGTTGCCAGCCAGGTTTGTCAGGACTTTCGTCAGAGGTAGGATTTGCGTCCTCAATGCTAGAGCAGCGATGAAATACGTGTCTGCCTCCATATGAGTGATATAATCCATAAGGCCATTCTTCTCGGTAGCCCAAGTTTTCAAGGCTGCGTCGTTATCTATATCTCTACGACGTGTCTGATCACCGAGATATAGGTTGCACATCTCAGTGAGACTCCAAGACTGGCACTTGTACATGACCGATTTGCCTGCATCGTTAGCAAGATCACATAGCAGACGGCCGGCCATAACTTGACGCTCTGCGAAAACGTTACCGCCGGCCTTGCCTATAGACCCAGGCCATTGTGTCCTACGGAGTCGTCCGAGTCGTGCCCACTGTGGAGATTTTTTCTCGTGCAGTCTGTTCAGTAGGATACTGTAATCGACGCCTTCCAGTTGATGTCCAAGGATTACATCGGGATCAACAACTTCGAGCTGCGCGAGGAAAAATGACAAGATCTCTGCCTCTGTCTTCATTAATTTGATCAAGCCTTTTCTTCTACCTTGCACTAGCTTATCAAAGCCTAGAGGAAATGCGGCACTATTCGGCCTTATCACGGTAAATGTCCGCGATGGAATCTGATCGGCCGGTGTGGTATCGCTGAGCAGCACGTTTTCATAGATGCGAGCACTGATTGAAAGAATCTCCGCTTTGTTGTCCTTAGCATTGAAAGTTGTACGCATTGCTAGACTCATCAAGGTAAGGGGAGGTGCGTCCAAGTTGTCCGAATCGCTCAATGGCGACACTGTATCTGGACTGGTGACGGAGACTTCGAGCTTAGCATATGAGCTGTTCTTCAAAGTACTAAAATCAGCGTCTTTGATCTTGAGCCAGCACGGGCCCATAATGTTCTTCCAGAGCACAAACTGCTCGAATAACGCAGTGTTGGTACCAAAAACATGAGAAAATGTCTCGCCGGCTAATTCGGCAGCAATCTGCGGCTCTGTTCCCATTAGATTGATGGCCATTCAGAATCGGAAATTCAGCGAGACAACTTACTAGTATAAGGGTACAAGAGCTTAAGATATTGAGCCTCCCGGGGAATTCCAGGCAGCTCAAAGGCGTACTTTCTATTGCAAGCCTTGATCTTGTGCATTTTGACACCCATCTTAGTCATAATATCGTCAACTTCAGAATAAATGTTCATGAGCTCAACTTCCTCGCCCGTGTCTTTTCCGTCCCGCTGACGATACTTTCGAGGTAGAAAAAATAGTTTTCTAAGTATGTTATCAACTTTGACGAAACAGCTGGCATACGCGCCAGTCTTCTTGTTTTGCACTTTGCCAAACAGACAAAGGGAGCCATTGATCTCGGTGTAGTCAGTCCAAAACATATTAAGACTACCATCTTCCTCGATGGCATCCTTGTAATCCATTTTCCCGACAGTACGGGCCGGGGAGGCTGAGCTGCGACAACATTCAGTTTGTCAGTCAGCTGATTCCATGATGATGAATCGACATCGACTTCGGGGGCTTTGGAAGGCGAAGAACTAGCGGGCGTAGGATAGGGGTCAGGCTTAATCAGCTTTTTGATAGGCCGAGAGGCCGATAAGTTAACGCTCGATGAGTTTATTGTGCCAGCATGTGCTACTTCCATCATCTCTTCGTCCTCATCCTCATCTGCCGGGGCGGCCTTGGCCTGGGCTTTACGAGCAACCGCCTTGGAGATGGGCGATGAGGGAACTGGTAGCGCATCACTCATCACATCGTCTTCAATTCTCGATGGTAACTCGTCATCTACCGAAGGAAGAAAGTCATCATTGGGAATGTCGTCGTCGCGTGGTGCAGGGGATGAGTGCTCTGGGCTGAGCCTGGCCTTCTTGGTTACTGGCTGTCGATTTTCCCTGACAGGAGACAAGACGCGGGCACGGCGTCTCTCAGGGGACCTATTCCTCTTGGGGAGGCGGATTGCTGGGGCTGGAACATTGGCGTCGACCTCGCCGAGTAGGTTCGAGAGGAACCTGTCGTCGTCCTCGGTCTTAATAACCTAAAGCGCATTGTCAGCAAGTCGTTCTTCTCACGGTCAGAGAGCACTTGGTGGTGTTTTACCTTTGACTTGGGCTGGGGGGCAGTTTGCCCTTTCATGAAATACTCGCTGATGTCGCGATCATCGGCATCTCTCCTCGCCTTCTCTTCTTTTTGTTTTCGTTTGTCTACAGAGGGGGGCATGAGCAGGTAGGGACTTGGGGCGTGCGGGAAAAGCCAGTAAGTTCTCACCTGATTTACGGTCTCTATGCCCCGTAGCGACGTCGTCTTCGCTTTCGGAGCCGTAGGTATGCACTCGGTCCCAATCTTCACGGCCATCGTCGGCATAGCCCTCCCCATTGTCGTCGACAACGAAGTCGTCCTGGTTTAAACGTTCTCTGACAATCTTCTTGTACTCGTTCTCGTCGACCTCCTCGTACAGGGCCTGCTCCTCGGAGACTTCGTATGTGTCATATGCCTTTTTACCAGAGGCGCGCAAAGCTCGCAGCTCGGCAAGCTTGTTCCGTCTGCTGGCCGCTTTCGACATGGCTTTTTTAGAAGGTAGGGTCAACGGTAGTGATTTCGTGTTGAGGATTAGTTCTGCTCATCGAGAAGCGGGAAGACCGATGAAGGAGAAATGCAAACCAGAGCAGGGTGAATGGGTGAGTGAATGATCGAGTGGGAGAGAAACGGGTGAAAGCACTAGGTACAATTGCTCTGGGAGAACGTTGCCTCTTGGGGAAGGAATTAACAATTAACATGGGAGTGGGGACGCGTCGCGGGTCAATCTCAAGAACGCGTTTCGCGATCCCCTGTCTGTAGCACTTTAGCACCCCTGTCTTCTCTTTCTCTTTGTCTATTTGAGCTATCCCCAGATAGGATAGCCGGCTAGTTGTATGCGGGGCGTTTCTGTATCAACTTCAAATATGCACAGACGAGCACTCATCTTGGGCATTTGTACTTTTACCCTAATTTCATAACTGGCCTACCCTGTAGTTGGGGTTTTTCCCTTTCCTTGAATGAATCAGTGAGAATAGCACCAGAGTTCGAAATAATGCACACTATGGGTTAACACTTTATTACCATAGGTTTGACTAGATCTGCCTACAGTGTCGTAAACATGTGTGGGGGTGGATATAATAAGTGCCCCTCCATGCTACTGTGCAGCAAGGGTCCAGGCGTGGTAGACCGTGCCTTGGACCATAATCTGGAATCGGAGAACTCCATAAAAATTTCCCAGCGCAACAACGTAAAAATCGAATGCGCCTCCCAAAGTGGCATTCCGTGATAGTATAATCCAAACAGCTCGTCATGTTCACCTGTAGCGCATGCCTGAGAAGAGCATTAGATTCTTTCCCCAGACATCGTCTGCCTAGAATTCCGAGGGCAGGCTACCGCAGCTTGCCGCCTTTGCGGACCGCAACCGAAGCCTCTCGACCAAACAGAGAATATTCGACAGAGGCCATCCACGCCCGTACCGAAGATGACAAAGACAAGACAAGACCGATCACGACCCAAGACTTTCTTGACGCAGATCATGGCTCCAATAAGGCACCGCTGCTGGGGCGCTCGGCGACGTGGGCTGCCCGCAAGGAACTCGAATATCTGAGCGATCCACTGCATATCGCGAATCGAGTCGCCGCTGCCTTACAAAAGGAGAATTTCGAACTCGCTGCTCAGATGACGAGACAGGCAAGCAAGGACAAAAGTGTCACCGTCAGCTGGAATCATCTGATAGATTTCCAATTACGGCAAGGGAGGATACACGCCGCTATGAAGCTCTACAATGAGGTCCGTCTCTCTGCATCGGCCGTCGCCTATTCCAACTAACCAAGAATACAACAGATGAAGAAACGCGCCCAGCAGCCAAACGCCCAGACCTTTACTATCATCTTCCGAGGGTGCGCCATGTCGGATCATCCCAAATTAGCCGTCGGCGAAGCTGTCAAGCTATACCAGAATATGGTGTCGGTAGGCCGAATAAAGCCCAACACCATACATCTCAACGCGGTCTTGCAAGTTTGCGCCAAAGCCGGGGACCTGGATGCTATGTTTGGTATTCTAAACTCTTCCGATGATGCACTTCGGAGTCCTAATAATCTGACCTATACTACTGTTCTCAACGCTATGCGCAATGCAGTCGACAAGAAGCCTGTTCGCGAGAATATTTCCTTCGTCTTGCCAGATAGCAAGATTCAAAAGGAGAAGGAAGAAACCATAAAGCGCGCTAAATCTATATGGGAAGAGGTCATCTCACGGTGGAGAGCCGGCTCGCTCATCATAGATGAGGAGTTAGTTTGTGCTATGGGGCGGATCTTGCTCATGGGAGGATATGCAGATGCTTATGCCATTGAGAGCCTGATTGAGCAGACCATGATGATTCCAAAGGCCAAAAATAAAGGCATGCCCATATCTGGACCAGAAGAAACCGAAAATACTGCGCTGGCGCGTCCACGAGGAGCCATCAAAGCTCCTGGCGCTCCCGCAGTGACCCACGCATTACCTGGGAATAATTCCTTGTCTATGATTCTTGAAGCTGTGACGAAGACCCGAAGATCCACAAAAGCAGTAAAATACTGGAACGTGTTTACTATAGAGTATGGTGTTGTTCCAGATGCTGATAACTGGACTCGAATACTTCAGGTCTACCATGTTGGGAAAAATAGTGGCAGGGCTTGTGTGGCCTTAGACCGCATGCCGCGCGATATATTAGCACCCAAACATGTGCGACTCGCCATGAAGACTTGCCTTCGTGACAATCTCAATAAATCGGCACTCGACCATGCCACAGCGATTTTGAGAACAATGGAGAAAACCCTCAAATTTCCCGATTTACAATCACTTCGGGTTTACCTTCAAGTCGCCCACGCATACAAGCGGTCCTTCGATGGCAAGGTCAAAAAGGACTATGCAGAGGCAATGGCTTCGTGGAGTAGAGGTCTATTTGCAGCCCTCGATCATCTTGATAGGCCGTACCAGGCTGTCGTATCGGAGTATTTCATCAAGCCCCCAACTACTACCGACCCCAAATCACAGGCGCTCTTACAGAACCACAGGGCTGAAGTAGTGGCCTTGGCACGGAAAATGTCTGCTGCATGTGATATTCTCACTCATGAGCATGCAGCGTCTCTTACACCAGCTGAGCTCGATAAGGTGAAAAAGTTGAATTCACATCTTAGTAGCCTTATCAGCCAACATTTCAGCAACAATAACAACAACAAACAAGAGGGCATTAAGGACAACTATGTGTATAGACATGTCAAGTCGGGGCGTTGGGAAAATGCTAGCGGCGAGACCTTCGTAGACAAATACTCGGAAGGAGTTTGGTGATTATCGTCAATTATAGATTATAGTAGATACCCATAGAATGAAGACGTGTCCCACTTCATCATTTGAATTGCCGTTCCGAAGTCCACAAGATCCCGTAAGGAGCAAGATGCCGGAGGCACGACATGTTGCTTGACTTCCTTCCCACCTAGGTAGGTATCTATTTGGTAGGTGATGATAGCATTGACGAGAAAGAACGATGATGTCAGTTTTGACTCTATCCTGCCAGGCGCCTCCCACAAATATGTTTGTTTCGAGTATTGGAGGTGCCTAGGATATCTTCCGTTTTCTTCTAGTTCATCTTCCCAATCCCAGTGATCCCATCATACATCTCTGTGGTATTGTTCTATATATGACGTCCATTCACTTATTTTATCATTTAAGAGCCATGCTATCCCTTCGTGGTCAGGCTGCCCGCAGCCCTGACCTGTCATCAGATTCCCATACGTCTCCTCCTGCGGCTACCACCCTTTCATCTTTTCGCCGCAAGCCACTGCGCCCCAGCGGTAACAGGAGCTCATTGCGAGATCAGCTTAAAGGAATCACGGGCAACCTCGCTAGAAGACGCCGCCCAAAATCTAGCAGGACTGAGATGCCCCACGACCTTGACCCGTGGTACAAGCTGGTACCCGATGACGACCTCTTGACCCCGGTATCCGCAAACATCCAGCACGCTGAGGCGGCAGGGCAGACGTGGCCGGCAATAAGAAAGAGCATCAGTTCCATGGCGTCATCTCTTCGAACTAACAACGAATCTAGAGGCCATAGCAGCTCTAGAGGAGCATCTCAACAGTCTGGAACCCGTCCCTCAAAAATCGGCTTTAGGGCTTCCCAGAAACAGGCTAGACGTTGGGTCACAATGGCAACTCGCACACCACCCGTAGCATTCAGACAATCTACCAGAAGAGCCAGGCGTTCCAGCTTCAGCACCCTATCTGAAATAGTCTCCAAAAAGGAATACGAACCAGTCCCTCAGTTGCCTACGTTAGCCGAGTCTAGTAATTTTCTGAATTCATTGGCTAGGACGGGCCTGTTTCGGCTATTCACACCACCCTCCGAGGCCAACAATACACTTGGTAAATGGGTTTCTCATTTCTTCTATCCACCTCTATGCACCATAGAGTTTCCCCTTGCCTCCAGTATCGAGCACATCCCAAACCTTGTTATATACTGACGCAGGGTGTAAGGAGAGATTAAGGTTCATCAAAACATCACGGAGTTTAATGGAGAGCCTGCCGCTGGCTGCGGACGCCCCTTCGTTGCTCGCTTGCCTTTGCGTTTAAGAAACTCGGATTCACTGTGTCAGAGGGCAGCGAGTCGACCTGTAGACAACAAATTCGAGGGACGGCGCCGCAGTCCTCCAGAAACCACAGACAACAACTTCTCACGAACAAACGACGAGAACAAGCCTCCCCATCAACACCAACGCTTGGCACCCTTGATAGACGGGTATCGGAGACCATTTTGCTCCAGACATCCAGTCGAGTGGTTAGATCGTATTTTAGAAACGTCATACGCTACACGCAACCCCATCTCGCCAAAACTGTGCGTATCCAAAGAAACTATGGCGTTCCTCTGCAAAAGCAAGACCTGCTTCTTCGTGGAATTCCCAAAGGGTCTCAACGTGCCCGAGCCTCTCCGATGCTACCCAGGTTTTAAGGCAGCCCTGGAAGACATATGCGATCGATTCGGAAGCTTCTACGCGCCGTTCGCGGCCTACAACTGCGTAACCCGCATGATCACCCTTTATGCGCGGGAGACGCCTCGCCCGGAGAACAAGTTCATTGATGAAGACACTGCGATTTTCGACCTGGAAAAGGCGCGCTCAGCTGTAAGTAGTGATAATCTTCCATTCTATTCCATTAGAAATTCTCATTTCTGTCCCTTCCCTCTTCTTTTTCACTTTCATTTTCCGAGTCGTCGAGAACTCAAGATCCCCTGGGGCCAAGACGCCTTTGGTACGGGATCTTGTGTGTACCTAGGAATATTGGGGAAGACACTCACGACGGCCATCACTGACTTTGAATGACCACAGTGGGTCAAACCGAGCAAAGCCTATACATTCACCAGCTGCCCGGCTACTAAGAGCGGGTCGCGCGAAACATCGGAAGATCTGACCGAAACTTCGGATCCGAGCCGAGCCAGCAGTGAAGAGACTGCAGCGACGGATATTGAAGAATACTACGAACACGAACACGAGGTGAAGTCAAAGGGCACCAACCAGACGGAATCCAGGTCACCACCAAAGCCCTCCTTCCTAGTGGACGATAGGAAGGACGAGGAGGATGTTGTCGATGAGGAGATGGCATCACGGCTGAACTATATGGGTTGAACTGGGGCATTTTGACTGGCAACGGAATTGCGGCTTTGAGAATGCTAGACTGCAGAGTTCGCGCGACAGGGATGAAGACAGCACGGGCGTTTGAGCATGGAGTTAGGGACTACATTGCTATCAGCAAGAGCATTGCTAGAAGATTGTCATTGGGCTATGGTTAACGGATTTAGAATGGACGACAACGGGAAAAGAGAGGCACATTGCTTGTCTACCGTATAGGTTTACGCAGGCATTACCTCACGAGATTGTTAAGGGTTACCGAGAATTGTTTCGCTTGGTATCGTGTATCGGTTCAGTAGTTTTTTTATAAAAAAGAATTGCGCATATTTTCCTGTGTTTCTACCACAAGACGTGAACCTTCTCACATATTTGGATGTATGTATAGCTAGGTAGGTACCTAATGATATCTGCAGACATGTCGTCCAAACCAATGACGTAGGCTGCGTGACACGCGCCGAGTTGCCAAGCCACTTTATGCGTCGCCGCCCGAAGCTCTCTCTGGTAGGTAAAGTCGCTTCCATTGGAATGCTCCCGATTACCGTAGCTCCTTACAATACTTATCGATAGGAGAGCTCCGATAAGCGCCGCTGCCAGTAGGTCATACAGACACCTATTGGGGCCATACTACCAGAATTCCACGATAGACCCAAAAACATCGAACGACGAGAAGGCCGTTCTGGCGATCGCCCTGTAAATCCATTCATTGTATACACAAGTCCGCAAACCCATAATGTCCTCGATACCGACGCAAGTCGCAGAGGTGATCCAAACAGCCCACATCAACCGCGAGCCCTCGCCGCGGCACGACCTGAACCCGTCCACGGCCGCCTCGACGCGGGAGCCCGCATATATCCCTCCTCCTTCTCCTCCCTCAAAACAGCGCGGTATAGAGGATAATACCTTGGACGAAGAAATCGACGGCGACGAAGAAAATGAAGATATTCCCCTGAGCGTGCTAGTCCGGCCGCGCGGGGCCGAGCGCCGCCGCCGCGCCCCCTCGTTCCCGCCCATGCCCGACCTTCGCTTCGAGCAGAGCTATCTGCACAGCATCGCTGGCGCCCAGTCGTGGGGACGGGTCGCGTGGATCACGGTGCGGGATCAGGTACGTTGCTTTGCGTTTATTTCATGACAAAAATGCATAACCCCTTCCCAGTCGAGTCTACTTCTCCTTGGTTGCTGGTGATCACGTCACATGGTTTGGCGCATTATTTCCTAGGTACTTGTCCAAGTTGGAGGAGGGCTTGTCTTTCAGTGGGTGGTTCAGTTGGTTGAGCGAACGAGAGTGTGATTGATGTGATGGGCTGACGTTGGCGCTTCTCTCCCAGATCATGATGCCCCTTGCCCAAGGCGTTCTCTATAACCTCGCCATAGTCGGTTGGCAACACTGGAACCGAAACGCGCAGATGAGCGGGAGCTCGGTCGGCGCCCGTTTACGGCGCTGGTGGTATGGCGTGAATAACTGGCCCTTGCCAGCGAGAGCAAAGGCGTAGCAAGTAGGAATGGCGTGGAACAGACTCGAAGAATTAAGACAGACAAGACGACAAGGGCCTTGTTCCATCTGTGCAAGATGAAGTTACAAATTGACCAGGCGATAGAAATGGTCAGCACATGCTGAAGACTACACTGCGAAAGAGTTTATGTCGCAAGGGGAAAGGAAATAGTTACTTTGAAAGCATTAGCCATTACGGGACTCCATGCCCTATCGTAAAAGATGGCATGCCGACGCCTAACCGCCGCTTGACCAGCAGGCTTCATCCATTTGTAATATACCACTACATCATAGAGCTTAGCAGTGAGGCAAATGGTCAATTTTCGTCCGACAATCAGCCCATCTTTGATCTCTTCATGACCCCCTGATCTTCTCATAACAGTGTTCTACATTGACACCAATTGGCTTTGTACGCAGCGTCCGTGGCTCTATCGCAAAGTACATGCATCTCTCTACAGATTTGTCTATCTTGTTCGTGACAATGATCATGAAGACACAATACATCTACCGCTTCGCATCGGTAACAGAAAACCCGAAGTGAACGAACTTGAGTAACCTATAGTGGCCAGAAAAAAGAATCTGGTGTCTAACAAATCGGCGAATCATGAACTTGCTCTATAGCACCGCCTGATCCCCAAAACAGAAGGCCATCAGAATAGACATAACGCTATTTTGCCACAATATCAACTGAATGGCGCAGTGACTGCTGCTGCGTTTTCTCCGGGCTTTCCCTAATAGCCAGAGAGGTTGACTGCAGAGAGTTCAGCGCTGGGGTTGGAGGGTGTGGATTGCTCTTCTCCGTATTGTCTGCTGAGGGCTTCTGGGTGTCCGGCGTGGGAGTAGCTTGCCTCTTGGCTATAGCCACGTCAATACTCTCTTCGCTCCTTTCCGCGCGTGGGCTATCTTTCGACTCGCTTTTCGCTTTCGGGTCTAGTTTGTTTCCTTTCTTATCCCCGCCATCATAGCGGAATGCATCTAGGTCCAAAGTGGCTCCATTAGCTTTCGGCGAGTATTTGAGTTTGACCACCATGCTATCACCCTTGCTTGGATCGTCAAGGTCGTCATCGGCCATGGCTTCGTCTTCGTCAAAATCTTCGTCCTCTTCGTCGTCCTCGCTGTCTACATCGGGAACATGATCGTCTTCCTCATCATCGCCAAGGTCCGGCTCACTATCGTCCTCCTCATCCATCTCATCGTCATTTCCTCTCTTCTTGGAGGCAGCCCAGCCATTTGTGCCGTGATTGACGGCTGCAGACCTTCTCGGCCTCCCACCGAGGCCGACAAGTGATTCTTTCGCCTGTACATCTTCGGTTTCGCGGGTAGGGCTCGTTGTTACAATGTTGTTGGACGCATCCACCGTCATACGAGATGGCGCCTTGATCTGTCTTCCACTAGCCGTGGTAACCGGACCTGCCGGCTCAGCGGGTGTATGAGTACCCGTATTTCGTGTCGACTTCCGGTTTGTCGAGTCAGAATAGAAGTCTTCGTCGTCTGAATATGTGTACTTCATTCGTTTGCCTCGTGTCCGACCCTCGTACATAGAGAAACCCGGCTCGGGTCGCTTGAACTGTTCCTTGCGCATGAGACGATATTCACGCCGCTTGCGCTTCTCCTCCGTTGCCTCAAACCTCGGGATTGCTGCCTGCATCTTCTGCGCTAGCTTCCTTGCCTTTGGCCCACCATCATGATTTTGCAGTCTGTCAGCCAACACGTTGAGTTCCTCAATACTGCCAGCAACACTCCACCAGGTTCTATTGAACCCGGCTGGATTGCTCTCACGGTATACGCGGAAATGTGTGTCATCAAGGCCCTCAACTAGAAAGTATCTTCGTCTATCGCTATCGGCTCCCCAAGGTTGTACAGAGAGGGGTTGGTTGAGGTCATCTTCGTGTCGGTTCTGCTTGTAGGACTGGTTTATAATTCCCTTAACGACTTCGGAGGACGATAATGTCCAGAGTATGAGAGTTCGAAGAAGTGTCAACTGCCAGCGCAATTCGGGTTAGTTTAGTTCGGGCTTGGACTGGCTATTGAGGGATGGGGAAGGAATAGTGAGAACGTACGCGTTCCGTAGGGTTCATCGACGTAAAGGTTTGGCCGCCGGAAAGCGGACTTTTGTCTTCCCAGTCCTTCGCCCATTGGTTCTTGTGCGAAGAAATAGCATCTTCGAGGGCGCGGTTGTAGTGTCCGGGCCTATAGAGATTCAATGTGAGCATCTGTGCACATGAACTGTAATGAACTAGTAGGTGCAGGACCGTACTTCACATCTTGCTTGCGGTTAAGCAGAAGGCCTAAAACTGCACATAGAAAATGTTCTACACGTTCCCCAGGTATGGACTCGGTGACATCGCGCTCGAGTTCTTGGGGCCCGAAGTTGGCTAAGGATTTCGGCAGGGCCTCGTTGAACCGACTGCGGAACATCACAATAAACTAGGAGCATGTAAGCCTTAAGAAACGCGTATTTTCGCGATTTTCACGCAAAGAACATAAGGCCTCTTACAGCAATATCGGGATTGTCAGCTAGGACGTAGTCGTGGGGCGGCGAAGGTGATCTTTTTCGTGGAGGTGGCGAGGGCGTCCGGTCAGGCTCCGCAGCAGGTTTGGTGCCTTGAGGCAATTTGTGAAAGAACTTCAGAATACCCTTCTCGCGCTTCAGCTGGACCTCGCCGTCATCCTCGGACGGTGCTGAGGACAGGGAGGATACCGAAGAAAGCTCGCTCGAGTCGTCATCGGCCATGCTGCACGATTGTGGGTTCACGGACGCGTACGTAAAACAACAAGGCAACGTAACCTCAAATGATTGAATATCACAACAAACTAGGCGAGTCGATAGATGGATGAATGCGCGCGATGCTGGGTGTGGATGCGTGGGTGCTGGAATGTGGAGGCCGAGGAGGTGAGAGGTCAAGAGTTCACAAATTTGGAACCCACGCTAAAATTCACCCAAAAGCTTGAGCCGCACCTCAATACAGACAGGGTGCGGCAGATCTGATAGGCCAACCCATTTTCTCTAACTAGGATATATTTCAAAGCAACTCGCCAACATGGTAAACAAACCGAGGAGACGGCAGCATCATCTTCTTGCTGTGCTCATCCCTTTGGAACCCGTTCTTTGTCACTTAGTGCTTCCTTCACACGTCACCATATCAACCCGCAGGTAACGTCCTTCTCCTTATCAGCCATCTCGTCCCTTGACAACTAACTCATGGCCCCCATAACAACTCGCACAGCAATAGACATAGAGCAACCCCAAACAAATTCGTCCTTGACGACGAGAGCCACCGCTCATATACAGCCTCTTGATGTTGTACAGCATCCCATTCTGGGTGAACAGGTCCATTTCGGTATTTAGACTGCTGAGCCATGTGTAGGAGCATTTGCTGTTACCGTTGGACAATCCTGCCCACTCGACCCGCCCTAGCAGAGGCTTCGGTGGTTTGGGCGGCATCATTAGCCCCAAGTGCCCCGAAGTTGCTACCGGCATACCCAATGCCAACCACGACAGCCACCTAGACAAATCACGTAGCCAAGTCGTGGCCAAGTGTGGAACACTTGAATGCCGGCATTACCTCGACTATAAATTTATATTGTTGAAATGGCTGTTCTGAAGTCATAGACTGCTTTCTGATCGACGCTGCCAGTAGTACTTGCGTCGAATGATAAGCATCCATAGATTAAGAGCATCAGTATCCCTTTTGGTGATGAGATTTAGGGTACCCCAAATCTCCAACGTGAGGCCATCACCAATGCTCCATTCCCATATTTGGAGGCTTGGCCAGGAATAGCGCAGCTCACACACGGCCAAAAAGCTCTAACGGGTTTTAAAGACACGATGCCTCGCAGCCCAGAAAGCATTAAAAGCGCAGCTTTGTCGACCGCATGACTGGCAATTAGGCATATTTCCCCCTAGAGTTGCTCTTCAATTGGCATATTGCCATCGCCTGTGGCCCTCATGAGTACGGCTGGCCAGCCCTTGAGTAAAACACGAGAATGGACACGGTGCACCTCAATAGGCCAGTTTGGCCGAGGTGATTGATCCTAAGCCGCGCATGTCTTGTTTGTGGGCCACTATTGGCGCAATGTTAGCTGTTGAAATCACTCCCTTGGATGAAAAGATCATATTTAGTGAATTGCGGTTCTCCGGTCGGCCGCAGCCGCCGAAACGACTGCTCACCTGGGTGTGCATGGCCGTTTCGGTCAATGCGCTTCAGCAATCTCGAGAAGAGGCGGTTCGCTATATTGACTCCAGATTTGAGCAACCCCTAGAGTTTGCCTGCACCAGTCATCCAGTGAAGCGAAATTGTGTCATGCGACAGACATGCCGTTCGGTCCACGCTTTACCCACCATCGATTGATGCACCGCAGCCAACACCATCAAGGCATAGCAACCATGGCTTCATCTTCAACATATAGCCGACTCGACAGAGACCAGCTCAGTAAATGGTGGTTTGCAAGATGAAGGCTGTTTGCTACAAGGACAAGGCAGCATCAGCTCGACTTTAATAGCAACGTCGGTCACGGGCTTGCTTATTCTAGCTGAGCAGAGAATTGTGAGTCTCGGTCGAGACACGAATCGAGACCCGAAGATGCGATGATGAAGGCGGGGATGATGGCGATGCTGATTTAGAGAGGTGTGGTTTGTCTCATGTGCATGGAAGTGGTGGTTTCCGAGCACGTTGTGGATCTCGGCGTGGCTGGCACTTTGCAGCATCTGATCTAGTCCTTGGAGTCGGCTGTCGAGGAAGGCTGCCAGCTGTCAAATATTAGATCAGTTGGTGCTTCCATGTACTGCTGGGTACGCTGTACATACACTACCTAGGTAGGTACTTAGTAAGTCGATCGAAGGGTCAGAGATGATCTCGCAGTTCTACTGAGCCAAGCTAATCGCAAACTTACACCTCAAATATCCCCTTTTTCCTATTTTAACTTTTACCAAGTATTGTTGTCGTTGTCAACCTCTGGGGCGGCCTTGTACCTGACTAAACTCTCCATTATTGGACCAATGCCTAACCTAAAATCAAACTTGTTTCTGTGTACAATTGGCCTGTTGTTTTGTGGATCGCTGAGTCATTGTCGTTGTCCACTGCCCATACTGAGTAGAGTTCTGAGCTAAACCTAAACAACTGGGAGTCAGAGATCCGCCGCCCTGCGTTCTGCCCTGAGCCGAGCCACTGCAACGTGCCAGCCCAACGACGTGGGCGTCTCCTTTAGTGCAGGGAGGAATGCTTGTAGAGGTAGGTACATATAAGTATAAGCCGTAGCCACAGCTGCTCTAGCCTAGTGCGTGTATGGAGTAGTGTTGTTTTTTCCTGCTCTCCCCAGTCGCGCAAAAGGTTTTCCCGCACACAACCCACCTTTCATCATACCGCCTCGCCCTCGAGAGCACACATCTGTTCTCAACACACCCTTGGATTCGACAACTCCCAAACTGCTCGCTCATTTCCCCGACGCAATACCAAGATGAGTGACGCTGCTGCGACTGAGGCCGAGAAAAACGTAAGACCGCTTCTACGCTTGCCACCCTGAATACTACAATTTCTCTCACGCATAGTACAGCGAGCTACGTGACGAGTAGTATCGTGGTCTAGCCCGAGTTATTCCACTCACCCTTGTCCGCACCCTCACTACCGCCCTCTACTTTCAGATGGCCCCTATGGTACTATGTTAGCTAACATCAGTTGCTATCAATAGATCGAGATATGGAAGGTTAAGAAGCTGATCAAACGCCTTGAGGCGGCGCGTGGAAATGGAACCAGCATGATTTCGTTGATTATTCGTATGTATCTTACCCCTCCCCCGCCTTACCACTCTTGCTAATTGGAGATGGCCAGCTCCCAAGGATCAGATTTCACGAATCTCCAAAATGTTGGCTGAAGAATATGTACGCAATTACTTCAAATATGTGTTGTCTGTTGTATCAGTGTTGTCGTCGTCGTCGTCACTGGTTTCAAGCAGTCGGTTGCGTCCCCCAGCTAACAGATCCTACCCTAGGGTACTGCCTCCAATATTAAATCCCGTGTCAACCGACAGTCCGTGTTGTCCGCCATCACTTCTACCCAGCAGCGACTTAAGCTATACAACAAGGTTCCTCCCAACGGCCTCGTTGTATACTGTGGTGAAATCTTGACCTCGGAAGGCAAAGAGCGAAAGGTCAACATTGACTTCGAACCATTCAAACCGATCAACACCTCGTTGTACCTCTGCGACAACAAATTCCATACCGAGGCCCTAGCCGAGCTCCTTGAATCCGACCAGAAATTCGGCTTCATTGTTATGGATGGTAACGGCGCTCTTTTCGGGACACTGAGTGGTAATACTCGCGATGTGGTTCACAAATTCTCTGTGGATCTTCCCAAGAAGCACGGTCGTGGTGGACAGTCTGCTCTTCGTTTTGCTCGTCTGCGAGAGGAGAAGCGACACAATTATGTCCGCAAAGTGGCTGAACTGGCTGTTCAGAACTTCATTACCGCCGACAAACCCAACGTGGCTGGTCTGATCCTTGCCGGATCTGCCGACTTCAAGAACGATTTGAACGGCTCAGACATGTTCGACAACCGATTGCAGTCCAAGGTTATCAAGGTTGTGGACGTTTCTTACGGCGGTGAAAACGGCTTCAACCAGGCTATAGAATTGTCTTCTGAGACCCTTGGAAACGTCAAATTTATCCAAGAGAAGAAGCTCATTGGCAAATACTTCGAAGAGATTAGCCAAGATACCGGCAAAGTCTGCTATGGTATCGAGGATACCCTCAAGGCTCTTGAACTGGGTGCTGTAGAAACCCTCATCGTCTTCGAAAACCTCGAGTTTACGCGATGGGTGTTGAAGGACAGCAGCGGTTCCGAGATTGTCCTCCATCTTACTAAGCAGCAGGAGTCCGGTGACCGCGCTATGTTCATGGACAAGGAAAGCGGCCAAGAAATGGAAGTCGTCTCCCAAGAGTCTTTCTTGGAGTGGATCGCTGAACACTACAAGGACTTTGGCACGAATCTTGAATTTGTGTCGGACAGATCAACCGAAGGCAACCAGTTCGTAAAAGGATTCGGTGGTATTGGTGGAATCTTACGCTATAAAGTAAACTTCGAGCAATTAGCCGAAGTAGATGACGATGATGACTACTACGACGATTGACAGGTCAGTCAATGCTTTAATTGAAATTCTTTTCGAGGCTATCTTGAAATTGTTCAGTTCCCACCGCGTCGTCCAGCAGGGCTATGGTCGCATTCCAAAGCCTTGCGTCTTGGCAGACGCATCTCATCCACGTGCTTACTGACCGATGCCTCAACAGTTTGACGAGTCCCTTGTCGGTGACGAGGGACGTTCTCAAGCAGTCACGTTTAAGCAGGCACCTGCAGAGGAGGCGAAGCGCCTGTTGCAGCCAGAACCCGTCGAACAAGAAGAGGCAAGCCCGGCGCCGAAGGCGGCGAGTGCGTCGTATGCTCGGCGAAGACTTCTGAAGACGGGACCAGCAAACTCAGAGCATACCGCTCGGCAGGTAGCGATGCCTAGTCCGCTCCGAACCGTGATGACGGCTTGAGTTTCAACAGGACGAGATGGAGGTTCGTTCATGCTGCACCGCTTGAGCCAAACCGGTAACTGACCAGTCGCGTAGATGCTACCAATGCGTTCAAGGACTAAACCAAACGAAGGTGTCGGACACCAGTACCGGACCTTACTACACTCACGTCAGCCTCAGTACAGATGAATCTCACGGTGCTTTTGAACTCGTAGTTGTCTTTGTCGGACCGAGGTCCTGTATCGTCCGGCACTTCTGGTCAAGATTGTGTTAATAGTATTACCCGTGATGTCCCGGGACATTACTTATACCGCTCATTAGGTTTAAATTGCAATACATCAGACTTGGTCGCTCTTTATAGTAGTACACTCTATGCTCCCACGTGAAGCTTGTCCTAAAACTACTAAAGTTAACCGTAGTTATACTATACACATCTATGTCGACGTCGTTTCTCTATGTTTGTTGGAATAGTCGAAGCATGAATGAGATATAGGAGTCCGAATTACCCCACGTGGGTGGATCCTTCCGAGCTCCGAGCGCTGCGCGCCGAACATCGCTATGAAATTTCCGTTTGCGCGGGCCGACTGTTGAGTTACATGAATGTATACAAACTCGGCTTGTCTCGTGCTGCGAAATTATCCGTTTCACTATACCAAAGCCATTGTCTAAAAACGCTCATCATCGCAATGGAGACAGGTGACCAGGTCGGTCCCCGGGGTGCAACCTCCAAGCCCGTAGTCTGTTTCCTTGGGCCGATATCGTCATATACACACCAGGTATGAAAGCTGATCTGATCATGAGAAAGTAACACATCCTTCCGGAACGCGAGCTTTACTTCTCATCTAAGCTTCCAATTTTGAACTAATATTTATATATAATCTGCATAGGCCACGATGCAGGCTTTTCCAGCAGACCAGTTTGACTTGATGCCTGTAACCACGATCAAGGGTATGTAGACTGTAAGGAACTTTTCTCAAATCTGCCTCCCTGCGCCCGTGGCATCATATTTTCTTCTTTTCCTCTTTTTTTGCGTGACTCAGACTCGACTAACATAGGTGGAAGATATTTTCGATACGACGCAGTCAGGGGCTGCAACCTACGGGGTGGTGCCGTTTGAAAACTCGACGAATGGGTCTGTTGTCTTCACACTGGATAACTTCGCCGACAGGTCAAATATGTACACTGATTTGAACGTCTGCCGAGAGATATATCTGGACGTGCACCACTGTCTGGTTGGTCACATCGCGCCGCTGCCATCGGCTCCACACCACCACCCCCCTTCTTCTTCTGCTCCCCTAACTGACATATCATCTGCTGCCCCCACGTCAATTTCTACGGACAGCGCTTACGCCCAAGAGTCGGGTGTAGACGGAGAAGGAGGAGGAAGAGGAGAAGCTGCTGAGCAGCGAGGGGAGACAACAACAGAGTCTTGGCCCTCACACCCGATATCGCATGTACGCCGCGTGTACAGCCATCCGCAGGCCTTCGGGCAGTGCACGGTGTTCATGGGGTCCTGGCTGCGAGGCATCGAGACCGTCGACGTGAGCAGCACGAGCCGCGCAGCCCAGCTCGCGCTCGCAGACACGACGGGCGAGAGCGCGGCCATCAGCTCCGCCGTCGCCGCCGAGCAACTCGGTCTCGGCGTCCTGGCGCGCGACATCGAGGACCGTGATGACAACACAACGCGGTTCTTCGTGCTGCGGAAGGGAGTCGACGTCGGCGGCGCCGCGGCCTTTACGACGACATCTGCTACGAATACAGATGCAAGTACAGCTACAGTTACGACTACAAGTGCGTCATCTACCAACTCCTTATCTAGTATAGACGAGACAAAGAAAAATGACCATGATGATGATGCCGCATTTCTATCCGGCACCAAGTCCCTCCTCTCCTTCACGGTGCCGCACCGCAGCCCCGGCGCCCTCGCAGATGTGCTCTCGTGCTTCCGCCGAGGCGGCCTGAACCTGACGAGCATCAACAGCCGTCCCAGCCTCGCGGGCGCCGCGGCCTTCGAATACATCTTCTTCGTCGAGTTCGAGGGCCACCGCTTCCTAGACCCGCAGGGCCGTGTCGCTCGCGTGCTGGAAGACGTTGCGGCCGTCGCGGGGTCGTCGCGGTGGCTAGGGAGCTGGGAGAATATGATGAAAAAGGCGAAACGATAAGAATGGAAACGGACTGTAGGATGATAAGGACTGGCGATCCATTCATGCACATAACTGGTAGGCCACTCATGAGCGAGTGAGCATTGGACGAACAAGTCTTTCATGTCTTTACCTACTTTTCTGCCTCTTTTTCGGGTTTACATGAGGGGACTGGCGAATCTAGCCATCGTTAATGGACTAGGTCCTACATGACGGAGAGCATAGCAAGAAAGGAGGGCAAGGCAACTAAAAGCATGCGAGAGATGAGTAAGAGGGGGGGGAGGGAAGAAAAAGTGTCAGATTCACCAAAGTGAAGACGTCTTATGATTCAATTATGTCGGGTTGGTAGTAGATAAGGGCGAACACCGGAATATTTTTGGAGTAGTAGCATTACCTGGGACGTCGCTGAAATAATCACCATGGGAGGGAATCCAACTGGACGTATTCCTGAGTCTTTCCCCCTTTTGTTAACAATAAACCAAGCGCTTCTCATCAGCATGCCTTCCCTTCTCTCACCCGGCATGGCAATCAGCTAGCTAGGTAGATAATGAATGGTTTATAGCTATGAGCCTCGATTTTCTAGGATCACCCGCTCTCTTCTCAGCTGCCGCCAGCCTCTTTAGGTCCCTTGCACATCCAACCGTACTACATGTCCAGGGTCGAAGTTAATCACGTTTTTGATGAACACAAAAACTTCTTTAACGTCACCGTTGACTCTCTGATCAATTCTACATAGAAACAGCGAAGCTAAGTACGACGGGAAGACGTGATATAACTGTGGACAAGTAGAAGACATGAACGACGGGCGCGTGCGATATATCAACGTTTCTGATTACTCCATCCGACTCCTAGCCTTCCAGCCTGCCGTTCTAAAATTATACTACAGTGGTACATAGCGCCTAACCCAATTGCTTCGTTCCTAGGCGCATCTCCAGGATTGTTTATTGCGATTGCTGGTCGCAGGTCTTGTCTAGTTAGGAAGAGAAATAGAAATTCTCATCCGGTGTGCGGCCGCGCAGGAACTGCGGCTCACTACCCCTGACGTATACATCCTCAAACAGAATCTCGGGCTTATTTTCAGGGAAGGCCATGGCCTCGGCGGCGGCCACCTCCTCGTTGACGTGTTTGCGGGCTTCCTTGTCGATGCTCTTGAGCTCCTCCTCGGTGCAAACGCCCCAGTCCAGGATTTTCTGCTTTAGGCCAGCAATGGGGTCGTTGGTTGATCGCATGCGCTGAATCTCCTCACGGGTTCGATACGTGGTGCCGGGGTCGGACATGGAGTGACCACCATATCGGTAGGTAACATACTCGAGAACGAGGGGGCTGCTTTCAGAGAGGGTGTAGTCCTTGCCGTACTTGACGGCGGCCTTGACGGCTAGAACGTCCATGCCGTTCACTTTGAGGCCAGGAATGTACTGGCCACGCTTGTAGTAGTCGGTAAGGGCCGATGAGCGGGCTGCCGCAGTACCCATACCGTACTTATTGTCTAGATGAATAGTTAGCCTTCACTGATCAAAAGCTATAGATCGGAGCTTGTACATACTCTCACAACCGAAGAGGGCAGGTAGGCCCCAAAGCTTGGCCATGTTGAAAGCCTCGAAGACCTGTCCCTGGTTGCTGGCACCGTCACCGTAGAGGATGACGGAGGCGTTCTTGCGACCCATGTATTTGTGGGCGAAAGCCAGGCCAGCACCGACAGGAACCTGGGCACCAACAATACCATTGCCGCCGTAGAAGCCCTTGGCGAACATGTGCATAGAACCACCCTTTCCGTAGGCGATACCCTCACGTCGGCCAAGCAGCTCTCCAATAATGGATCGTACACTAGCGCCGCGCATCAGAGCGAAACCGTGGCATCGGTAGGCAGTGATGATATCGTCCTCTTTTGTCAGGGCGTGTTCGATACCCACGGCGACAGCCTCCTGTCCTGTTGACAAGTGGCAGAAACCACGGATCTTCTTCTCCTTGTACAGGCGGTCGGCGGCCATCTCCATTTGCCTACGATTCCATTCCATCAGCCGACTGATAACACCGTCATAGCTAGTGACCGCGCTCGAGAGGGTGCGGTGTAAAAAAGGATTCTTACCTAGTCGTCACCATGTTGCAGTACATATCCTTCAGCTCCTTCTTGGTGACATCGAGGGTGTATGGAGGGGGATCGAGCTCGTAAGTCTCGAAGCTCTCATCGCTCAGGGTGATCTGGAAAGGCTGGTCGTCACTATCGGGAACGGCGGCCTTATCGGCGTGTGACGAAGCGGCATTGGTGGTCACGGATCGGAGAGCGGCAACAGTAGACGGTCTGGCGATGGGAGCTCGTGCGCGCACAAGAGGTGTGGCGGCTCGGGAAACCCGCAGCGCTCGGGAGAACATTGTGATGTAAGGGAGAAGAGGGGAAAGAGAGTAGAGAAGGGCACACGAGATAAGGAAAGACCTATGTGGCACCGGAGGCGACAGGTAGGGGAGGAAGAAGACTGCTTCTTCGTTATTCCGTCACCTGCTAGGACGGCGGCTAAGATGAGGAATTGGCGCCGGAATTGTTTTTCCCTATCTCACTCGCTCTGCTACTGGCCGAGGTAGCAGATTGGCTCTACAAGGACGAGGCGGTAGGAGAGGAGGTAGGTAGGAGGGTTGACAGTCGGCTTGCGTGGGTGAGTGAGCGATTGAGAGGAAGACGAATGAAAAAATTATGGAGCTCCGGACGAGAAGTCGCTCAACAATTCTGACCTCCGAGACTTTCCAATGGCCTATGGCAGCTCAGAGGCTGCTGGACCCTCAAATCTGCTCCCAGCGTTACCAAACGAGGCCCTGTAAATCTGGGCCTCCCTTTTTGGGGTTAGTCCGGCCGACCAGCGGAGCCCCGACGCCCGATACTTTCTGAATGCGCTTACACCGATAAGCAACCTCTACCTAGTAGTATTGGGTCATGGCCCATACTCCGTACAACCATTTTTGAATATAGAATGAAAATCAATATCTCTCTTTTCTGCAAATTGGTTACAAATAAGAGACAGTCTAGCTCTCCGATGAGGTCTTTACAAGTCCCAGAACTCTTTGCTACAAGTTCTAACATAGGTTGATGTTATTCCTCAAAGGCCTACTTAGTATCACTTATTTAGTCAATCTTCAAGAATAGGTACTTATGTCTAAAGCAGCGTTATTTATATTTGAAGAGTGCAGATATGCTTGCTTCATTATAAGCGTTTGTATATATTTACAGACCTACTTTGCCAAAATTGTCGAGCATCAGTCAAATAGCGATTGCGGGGCCCTCCTCCAGCAATCTAGGCGCACTGCTTTAAGTAGGTACAGCGCTGGGTTGTTCCATAGTACCATCAGCTACTACACAAGGCACGTAAAGCAACTTCACTATCACAAGGCAGGCAGGCCGGCAGGCAGCTAATAAGTGAAGAGCCGGAGATGTGACTGTAACAGAATTACAACACACCTTTATTCATGAATTGGTCGATGCCGAAACGGTAAGCCTAGTGAAGATCCATAACCATGAACGGGGTATTCTCATTTTAGATTCGTAAGCAATCTTCGTCGAAGCGGCCTCCTAATCAAGACCCCAGGATAAGCAAAATCAAACCCTAACCAAGCGTGCCTCCCATACCTTTCCTGCCGCCATGGTCCGCATAACCAGCCCAATCGTGAACAGCCCGAGTTCAGAAGGTATACTAGGCGAAAACCCCTTAAATTTTGCGCCATTCTCTAAAAGTGCCGATATTATGGGGACACCGTATCCCACCGTGCCTAGTTTTTCCTGTGCCTGTAAACCAGAAAAAGGATACTCATACAATCGGGAATCTCAGCTCTAGCTGTGCTGGACCTGGGCCTGGCGCTGTACTCCAACAATAAACAAATAAAAAGACACTGTAAGCCAAAGAGAGAAGCATCTAGAGGCAAGGGAATGTGTGAACAGACTCATGACTTCCTTGGCCGCTTCCAACTCCGGGCGTGAACGGAAGTATCTTCGTCATGTTCATCCTCGCCACTCTCGCTTCCCTCGCGCGCGCGAGTCCTGTCATTCCCCTTCTTGATAGATATCAGGCATCCCTGCTCCTTAAGCTTTTTCGTGAGTGGAGTGCTCGCCTTCATACCCGGAAAGTCTTTAGCATTATAGACTGTGAAGACGTCGCTCATCACTGTGGCCGCTACTGGAGTCCTGTGGCCCGGGGATGAGAGGGGATTCATCACCATAAAGCTGAACTGCAGACGGAACGAGCCTGGTGTGCGGCACGATAGATCAGGAAAACAGAAGAAGCACCCGTACTCATTATTCTCGTCGTTACCCGCGAAGGGCGACGATACCACTGTCCCCATCAGTCTCCGCTGCGTGCGGTAGTCTTCGGGCATAGACGACATATCCTCTTCTCCGGCTTCATTCCAGATAGTACAATGCATGACGTAATAACCATGCGTGAGTCGATTCCTGATCTCCTCGGGAGAGGACGTGGGATCCTCGATGCTCATCTGAATAATAGGCGGCGGATCGATGACTCGGCGGTCTCTTTCACCATACCCACACGACCTCGCGGCGATGGGCTGCTGACGAATGCGGATACTGTATGTAGAAGGTACAGCAGCGGATGCAGGTAACCTCTGTGGTGCTTTTTGCTTGGCTTTGGACGACGACTCAAGTGTAGTAGAGCTTTGCTCATCACTCAATAAATCGGCTATCTTCATCCGTTGCTCGGGAGCACGCGGCTCTGAGCGAGGCGACGACATCTGATGACTAGGGCTACTCGCCTGAGATGAGGTACCCCGGCGGGTATGTTGAGACTGGGTGTCGTAAGAAGGTCTCATCGACTGTGCGTCTGCACGAGATGATCGTCGAAGTGGGGGCTCAGGAGCCGTTGACCAGAAGCTCGATAGAGATGTCGACGAGGGCCTATTCTCTTGCGCCAATTGGTGCAAGCGAGGATATTCCGAAGAATCCTCGGAACGATCGCTGGCTGTTGAAGACTGGGCGGGCGAAAACCTGGCTCTCGCATCGACCGGCACTCTGCTGGAAGAGCTCAATGTGGAGGCATAGCTCTCGGGGCCCAGGATCGGTCCCTCCGCGGACCGGCGACCTGACATGGAAGACACTGGCGCATATACGCCGCGGAACAAGGGCTGCGTGTGAAATGCACCTTCCCGTCCAGTCAAACCGGTCTGACTATGGCGGGCATCACCGACCAAGCTCGATGGTGGTGGTAGGCGCAGGCTTTGTGGGTTCTGGTCTTGGGAGTAATAAGAGGTATGTCGTGGAGCATAGAAATCACTGCCCCACGAATCGAATGGTCTTGTCATGGCGTCCACCATGGTATAATGAGAGCTGACGCGTGAACGTAGCTCAGCACCAATAACCAATACGAAAAAGGACCGGAACCGTGAATCAAGGGGAAAGCCAGCCAACCAAAGCAGGAACAACAACGAAACAGTGATAACTGTGGGAATGCAGCCGGTCTATATGGGAATTCGCGATTATCAAAGGTGGTTTCTCGGTGCGTCCAGAGGCCGGCGGCGCAGAGGCAGATGAGAAGGGATCAAATAATATTATTGGCGGCACCAGGCCCGTGGTCACCAGATCCAGATGACGATTTGGCAGAAAGCATTGAGCAGCAACAGGAATTGCAAAACTGCGGCTGACACTAGACGCCTTTGGCGGCGGACTTGGGGAAGAAATCGCTGTTCAGGACAGCGCCAGCGGTGGCAGGACCAGAGCGGTCTAGGCGACTATTGTATCCGGTGTGACGGAAAGGCGCAGCAATGAGAAGGTCAATCATAGACAACCGTCGAGTGACGCAGACGAATGAACGGTGAAAGGGTGAACGCCAAAGACTCCGATTCGGGTAGGATGTGGACGCCTACATATCATATCTATCTAGTAGTATACCCAGGTAGGGATGAATGGACTCGATGGAGTAGAGCCGAGTCTTGGGAGATCAACCATTGGGAGAAGGGATCGAGACAACCTTGGCCGCTCTGGGGCCGTCGTTCCTTGCCGCTCGCGTGTCGTCGTCAATCCTGTTATACCATGTACGTACCTGACGACCCCAGAGTTTATGAAGCTGGCAGCTACTAGTATAGCGTAGTGCGGTACTTGGAGTCGTGGGTTGTAGGTGGCAAGCAGTCTGGGCAGAAAGACGACAGCTCGGCGAGCGCAAAAGGATATACATGTCTGTTTGATACACCGATCCAGATGCCGTGTGGGCACAGGTGTTTGGCAAGCCGGGGGGCGTGGACAGAGAGGTAAGATCGAGACCTCAGGCGCGCTACTTACGGTAGTAGTACCTACATACTTCTGATATACCTAGTACACCTACTGTCATTACTACTATGTCGTCCGTAGTACCAAGCTGGAAGCCTACCGGCGGCCATGGCTGGCGTACCTATAGAGGAAGATTAATGACTAGCCACATATGTATGTATGTACGTATCCGCCAGGCCGTTCTTCGAATTCTCTGCACGTACGGGCCTGTGTGCCCAGTGCAGCTGTAGCTATCCACGATATAAGCGAAACCGAACCAACGTGGAAGTCGAGAGCTTAGGACGGCAACGAGCGCTCGTAAGCTACGAAGCCAGCGGCGCGAGGGCCGTTCCGCTTCTCATGGGCCGTTCTAGGTACTCTAGGTACACATACTTGGTCAGTACGTTTTCCTATTACCTAAGGTACCTTGTATCATCAGAGGGGCTCATCCAATCATGGGTATCACATGGCAAATACAAAGGTATGAGACATGCAGATGCTGTAAATACTACACGTTATTAGTACCTCCCAGAGAATGACAGCCCGGAACGAGCCAACCAGCGAACATACCTACCTAGGTAGGTGCTGTATGGAGGCAGTTGTACGTTCGTGCAGGCTGGTGGGGGGGGAGGAAGGGAGGGGAGAGGATACACTAGAAGAGATTCAACAGTTCTTTTGGAAGCAAGGAGAGACATGGGGTCGCTTCAACCCTGGCCCTAGAGCTATCAGAACATACTTAGGTACCTAAGTTACTTTTACCTGCTTTACCTAGGTAGCTTTAGAGCAACATGCGGGCCGCCGGATTAGGTACCTGCCTCAGTCTACACGTTATCTCTTCTCGCTCTCCCTCCTTTTTCTCTGAATACTAATCACGGATCAGCAATGTTTAGGAAACGATCCATTATCCAACTTGGAAGTCTGCACCAAGTCACTTCGCGTATACCATACATAATAATGTAGGTCTGTGAGTATGCATGTACTCAGCATGTAAGGTGAAGGAAAGAAACCAGCCAACCACGTATATAACAGCTAGATTGAGATTAAGCATCTCATCTCCCTCCTGTCCCAAACAGGGGCCGTGTCGACAGAGGAGGCGATAGTTCTACACTAAATACCTAAACTCAAGAATGGGTTGGTTTCTTTTCCCCAGCTCCCATCATCAGACACCGACCGCTGTGCTGCGATATTGGTGATACCGTTGATAGACACGCATACAAGATGTGAGACACTCGGTGTGAAGCCCCTTGGCGTGCCGGATTACGTAGGTTCGATCTAGTCCGGGGAGCATCACTGGACATCATTGGCCTACTCGCCTTGGCGGTTAGCGTACCGTTCGCCGTAATCCATCATCATGGTATCTTCCGAGTATGTGTGTAGATATGTGTGTATGTGTGTGCGTGGGTGTAATCAAGGCTGGGGTACATAGACGTATCCAGGTTTGTTCGAAACGGGCCCAGAATGGAGCACCAATCTTATCCAAGCTGCATCTCAGTGAACACCCAATCGTGGCCCGTGGGTACTATACACATATGGTACACAAAAACCCGGACCATAGTAGCAGCCATTCTTTGCCACGTAGAATAAGGTTAGTATAGCGATAGGTGGATATGTAGGTACCTAAGTAGGTAGGACAATAAACTTCACTGAGATTTGGTAGTGTACTAGTTTAGGTATCTGGATGGCCAGATACCACACAGAACGCTTTTAGCTTCTATAGAGATACATCCGGTAAATCATGCCTCACTTCCGACTCGTGGCATACATCGGATCTACATCCCAGCGGCTGAATCATACGCAGGATGTCCTGGAATATGTACAATATCCATGACATCTAGGGGCAAGAACCGGGAGACTGCTTAGGATAAAGGAGTAAGATGAGGTGGTAATGCATGCCATGATCGAGTAAAAAAACAGAAATATTATGAGTACTTCAGTAAAGAGCGCAAGTGTGTATGGGACCAACGGTTATAGCCGACCTGAGGGTCTAGCGCTGAATTACCTCCATCAACCGTTAAGGGTAGGGACGTAGGTACTTGGTACGTGCACGCTAGCAGTGATCACTAATTGGCTCGATTCGGGGAAGCCAGGAACTTTAACTACAGAATCCAGAGAAAACCGAGTAGTCGGGCCTCGTGCAGTGTAGCACCTTTTAAGGGCGTCTTACAGGTGGGATGGCGTAAGGATGGGATGGGATGGATGGTCAGGTTGTATACCTACACCCCCTTCTATCCACCCCATCCCACCTCTCCCCTTGCCTTCCCCGTTTCCGTTCCCTCCAACTTTTCTGTCTTCTGTGCTAAGATACCTAGAGGTAGGCATTGAAAGAAGAATATGTATTAACTACCTATATATATATCCCACCAGATACCAGAAAAGTATTCAATCCCGTTCATGTAGGCAAGTAGGTAAAAGTTGGATGAGCTATGCATTACTTCTTACTACCTCTAGGTACGCTTACACACTTTTGAACGGTATTAACCTACAGGCTACAGCGGGCACTACTACACTAGTACGCTACAGTAGCCCGCATACGCTATTCCACTTTAGGCAAGGCTCGGTATGCAATCAGATCCCTTTCCCTCGCCAGACTCTCGAGTCTAACGCTACGGCAATTTTCCCCTCCTCTCCGCCATCCATCCACCAATCCCTCCGTTCGGAAATCCCTGTCTCGCCTTGCCCTGCCTGAACCTCATATCTCTTGTCTCCCTTGTTCCCGTGCCCTGGAGCCCGGGATCCTGTTATTACCTAGCCTCTGCAGGCCACAGGAGCACTACTGGAGGGTACAGGGCAGGCTAGTTGCCGTGCGGGATAATGCATTCCAAAACCGTTGGATTTTGCCATATCCTTTCTCCCACTACTGAGTAGCTTCATTGCCTCAGATTGAAATATCCGTGCCGCCTCTACTCTACCGCATCGGGATCTCGTCGCCCGCCAGACACCATGCCCACCAGCTCTTGGTCTGTGGCATCCAACTTACAACATCTTCACGCACATGGAGAGGTGCGTCGATCGCCCACTATCCAATTTGTCGTGATTTCAGCCACATACAGCATGTGTGGTTTCAATTAAGCCCTTGTGCACGTTCACAACGGTCACGGCCCGGCTTAGGCACATTGTGTCCAGTAGGATGATTACCCTCCTGGCTTGACTGGTGGATATATTCAGAAGGTGTGAGCGACTGCTCTGGTGGCGTTGTGCTATGTCGAGATCGCATTCCTGCACAGTCCATGTCGAATAGCAGGACACAACCTCACATCGCCGAGACCTTGGGACAGGGTATATGGCGTGCATTTTGGTCTGAGAATACGCTCATCACCATCTGTAAGACCGTGAGACCGGGGTAGCGAGGCTACGGAACTTACATGGCAGCTTGTTGGTAGCTTGTTTGCGTTCAACCAATTGCTTGCGGAATGGGCGCCAAACCAGTACCCATGTGACCGTCTCTGTGTTCACGTTTACGTAGTCAAAACATCTGAAAAGGCCTCGCCGCCAGTGCACTTACCAGCTGTCGACGACCAACAGAAACGACACCATGGCAGCCAATCCAAAGGCGCTCCCACGAACCGAAGACTCATGTAATAAGGTGCTGCCAGTATCGTATGTCAAATCGTATGTCGGAAGCTGACGTTCAACGGAAATCGAGACTTGAATTGGGCCTTCGCTCCATAGGCATCGAATCTTCCAAAACCCTGCCATCTCAATTTTGTGGTACATTGTTCGCCGATAGTTGCATTCGCTAACAGGTCCTGCCGCCGTCACATTTTCTGTGGAGAATAATCGCACCGACACGACGGAGTCCATTACTCTTCTTAATCACTAGCTAGGTACTACTTACAGTCTACCAGGTCGAAGTGCTAGAGTGATACAATTGGTACCCAAAGCACGTGAAAGCCTATGTCATAATTCGTTTGTATCGTGGGGATCGAGGTACCAATTAGCAGGAACAAGATGTTCACAGCCTTTTCGAGTCGCGCCTCATTATGTCATCTTCCTAACATAGGTGCCAATTGCCTCATGGTCGCCTTACTTAGTATGACTTCTGCTCAATGGTTTCTGATGTTCAAACCGCGTTGTGCCATAATCACGCAAGTCCAAGCTCATCGAACCTCGCTCAAAGGGAATTGTTTTGAACAGCCACATACGTGATGATACATATGATTTGGTTGAAGTCTGTCAAAAGTCTGGAAGAGCTAGGTGTCTAAGCTAGTAGACAGTGGTCTTAGTAACGAACTTCTAAGGTGAAGCGCCTTGAATCGATGTAACCCCAAATTCCGGGTTGGATCCAGCACCCCGGACAGAACTACCCTTCGTCTCCATTTACCGCTTCCCTGTCATAGTAAGTCTCAGTGAGGATCCGCTCGTGCGTTATTGAGGTCAACTCACTGGAGGAGAAATGCGACAAACTGAGGGTAACCCACCCCTGTTAACCTGAGGGTACCCGTGCTTCTTCTACCTAAAAGATACTTCTGATAAGCCATATCGATACGACCGATAAGGCTTATCAAGGCTTATCC